>PVJC01037945.1:0-16967 GCA_004026665.1 Murina feae
GACATTCAGAAAGCCAAGAGACATATGAAAACATGCTCAAAGTCACTAATCATCCGAGAGATGCAAATCAAAACAACAATGAGGTACCATCTCACACCTGTCAGAATGGCTATCATCAACAAATCAACAAAGGACAAGTGCTGAAGAGGATGTGGAGAAAAAGGAACACTCGTGCACTGCTGCTGGGAATGCAGACTGGTGCAGCCACTGTGGAGAACAGTATGGAGTTTCCTCAAAAAATTAAACATGGATCACCCTTTTGACCCTTTGATCCACTTCTGGGAATATATCCTAAGAAACCAGAAACACCAATCAGAAAGGAATATGCATCCCTATGTTCACAGCAGCACAATTTACCATAGCAAAAATTTGGAAACAGCCTAAGTGCCCATCAGCAGATGAATGGATTAGAAAACTGTGGTACATCTACACAATGGAATACTATGCTGCTGTAAAAAGGAAGGCATTCTTAGCATTTGCAGGAGTATGGATGGAGCTGGAGAACATAATGCTAAGTGAAATAAGCCAGTCAATGAAATAGAAATACCACATGTCCTCACTCATCTATGGGTAATAATAACCATTATAAACTGGTGAACAAAAATAGATACAGAGTCAGAGAAGCATCAAACAGACTGTCAAATTACAGCAACAAGGACAGGGACATTGGGGCGGCGGGAGGGGGGGGTGTAACAGATCAGCCAAGGGACTTTGGTGCATGCATTTAAGCATAACCAATGGACACAAAACACTGGGGGGTAGGGGAGGCTGGGGGAAGGGCAAGGCAAAAAGAGATATATGTACTGAACTTTGTAAAGCTTTATGTAATTAAAAAAATGTGGGGAAAAAAGAAAATTAAAAAAAGATTGTGTAGAAAAAATAGCTTTTGATAAAATGTAACATACTTTGAGGCTAAAAAACAAACCAAACAGGTTTTCATTTCTTTACATAAGGAGCTTGGCAGTTGCTATTCTGTCCTTAAAATCAAGTAAAAAACTAAAAAAATCAATAATTCTTCTTTGATCAATAACAGAGGCTGGATACAGGGCAAAACACTGCCCCCAAGACTGGAGTCACACCTTCCTGCGACATGGACCCACACACAGACACTAGCAGGAGAACCATGACCATCACTGAAATTCATGAATGGCTGCCTGAGGCTCAGTGTGGATGAGTCTTGAGAATTAAAAACCCCATAGGGACCCAGTTACAGGCGTTCTCCAGTAATTGTAACATTTATGATCAGGAGTTCAACTGGTTTCTACAGTTCACATCAGAGAAAAATCCCTTATACTTCCAGCAGGGGAAGGAGAAAAAGCAACAATTTTAAAATATACCAGAGCGTTGTGTCCTCAGGAAAAATGGATTACCCAAAGCCTCGTCAGCTGATGTATTATCAGAATCTAACTGATAATATCTAACTGGGGAAGAAAAATACCTAATTCCAGCCAACTTGAGAGGTAATGTCCCATCTAAGGGGGAAAAAAAGAAAAACTGAGAACGTCTTGTCTGTTATACAAAGAGTTGAAAATTCATGTCAACACAAAAGCTTGCTCATGCATGTTTAAGCAACTTTATTTATAATTCCCAAACTTTCAAACAATCAAGATATCCTTCAGTAGGTAAATAAGTGTAGTAAATTCAGACATTATAATATTCAGCACTAAAAATAAGTGAGGTATCAAGCCACAAGAAGTCCTAAGATATGAATAAACCTTAAACACGTATTACCAAGTGAAAGACGCGAATCTAAAAAGGCTACATACTGTATGATTCCAACTACAGTTGACATTGAACAATATAAATTTGAACTGCAGGCATCCACTTATATGTAATTTTTCCCCCCACTAAATATACAATAGACCCTCAGTGGCCCCAAATAGGGAGGGATAAACAGGCAGAGAGAGTAATTTTAGGGCTGTGAAAAATACTCTGCATGATATTATAATGATAGGTGTCATGATGTATTTACTCAAACCCATACAATGTACAACATCAAGAGTAAAACATAATATACACTGTGAACTGTGAGTGATTATGACATGTCAATGTAGTTTTATAACTTGTAATAAATGTTCCACTCTGGTGGTAGATACTGATAATAGGGAATGTTATAGAAATATGGGGACATAGAATTCTCTGTCCTTTCTCCCAGTTTTATTATAAACCTAAATCTTAAAAAATAAAGTTTTATTTAAGAAATCTGTTCAAAACTTTGTGTTAGAAGGCATCATCCTTAATTTGATATAGAATTATCATAATAAACTTATAGTATCATAATTAATATTAAAACATACATAGATTAGTAAACAGGTAAAGATTCCACATATTATTAATTCTATATATCTTTTTAGTAGTTGTAACCAATAAAATAAGGCAAAATAAATACATTTTAAATAAATAAATAAATTCTACCCTCAAAATATGGTTTTTAAGGATAATAAATAAATTATTAAGAAATGACATAACTCCACATATAGAAAATAGAAGAAACATACAACAAAATGAATAATAGAGGTTAAGTTACTAAATGCAAAATTAATATTTAAAAATCAAATATATTTTAATTTTTTAGCAATAAGAAGATAGAAATTAAACTAAATTTTTAAATAAAACAGGATTAAAGGTATAGACATTTATGAATAAAATATGTATTGAAAGTAATTAAAAAGACCCACATAAAAAAGAAAAATATTTCATGTTCATAGATTTAAGTATTAAAATTGATGTTAAGCATCAACACAATCCCACCCAACCTATGTGGCTCAGTGATTGAGTGCTGACCTATGAACCAGGAGGTCACAGTTCAATTCCTGGTCAGGGTACATGCTTAGGTTGCTGGCCTAATCCCCAGTATGGGGTGTGCAGAAGGCAGCCAATCAATGATTCTCTCTCATCATTGATGTTTCTGTCTCTCTCTCCTTCTCCCTTCCTCTCTGAAATCAATAAAAATATTTTTTAAAGATTTGACATAATCCCAATAATAACTCTAAAACAAATTTTATTTAAATATTCTAGCGGTCATTTAAGCATCACCAATTAACACAAAACACTGGGGGGTAGGGGAGGCTGGGGGAAGGGCAGGGGGGAAAAGAGATATATGTACTAATCTTTGTAAAGCTTTATGTAATAAAATATATATATATATATATATATATATATATGCAAAATCCCTTGAATAGCCACTCTTAAGCAGAAGAAGGTGGAATTTATTGTACATGATATAATAATACTGTATATGATATTAATATGATAAATTAATAGACTGATACAACTAAATGGAGACCCCAAAAAGAAACTCTAGATTTTACACACATTTGACATGTGGCAGGTGGCATTGCCCACTATAGACTTCTGGAGGAAGGCTAGGTCATATATTAAATGGTTAAGAAAAAATTGAGTATCTACATTGTAAAGAAAATGAAGTTAGGAAATGCAGAAATATGTGCAAAATATAACTTATTAATATTAAGATTATATAAAGTACTCCCACACATTAGCATGAATGAGACTACAACACCCATCAATGCATAAGATAGATGACACATGCTATACTCAAAAGGCAAAATTCAAATGACCAATGTCCATGAAAATGTTCCAAGCTAATTATCAATTAAGAAGTGCTAATTAAGTAAATAGATAGATAGATGCCACAAGTTTTCCTTTTAGAAAAATGCTAAGTAGTGAATCAAGAAGAAATTCTGGAATTAACAATTTAATTTAGCCAAAAACCTGAAAACACTTGGAAAAGAATTACTCTTCAGAGCTTCAAGACAAGAGTCCAGCCTGGAGAACATCTTGATTTGGCTTTCTGAGACCCTGAGGGAGACCTTAGCTGAGCACACCCAGGCTTCTGGCCTACGGAGTGGAGGGAAACTAAACGGAGGTTGATTTAAGCTGTTTGTAATTATGTAGTATAAGTGTAATAACAATGTAATCAAAAATATTTTTGATGTAAGTTTACAAATGAGGAGAATGAAATTCCTTTTTGGGAAACAACATTTTACTCAATTGAGCTTAAAAATGAGTGTTCCATAAATCTAATTGATCACAGATGTTCATTTGTAAAATAAATTCATTCAGGAGCCATACAAACATAGACTAGATTTGACCCTTGAACTATTGTTTGCCAATGTTTTCATTAAAACAGTCACAACTGTACATGTGTAATTACCTAAGTTTTCCTCTGAATGTTGGTCTGAAGACAAAATACTGGTAACCCAACAGGAGTGAGTCTGGGTGGGAGGCGGGAGGAGGAACTTGGGCTTTAGGAGGGAGAGGAGTGGGAGCATATGAGCCACCATGCTGCCTGCGATTCTGGTGATTCCCTTAAAGGAAAATACCTTCTTTGGTAATCTTTCTGCATTAGCATCTGTAGAAAAGATCAGTTGACACCAAATTCCATCACAGAAGATGAATTTTCCAAAAGGGAGAAGAGAGAACACACAGGTACTCCTTTCATACAAAAATGCAGCCAAATCACAGTTCCATAGGTTTCTTCTTACTGCCCCCTCCCTTTCCCAAGTTAAATGGGTTCCATTTGTGAGAACATTAACATAAGTAAATGACAAACTTTGCAGTAGATTTTACCAATATCTGAGACTATGTGATTGTTTTGCTGAAATAAAGATGAGATTTCTTCAGCAGAAATGCATTACTCCAAGCAATATTGCATTTAAATCTGTCTCACTCCAGCATTTTCAATATTTTTCTCCAGGGTAAGGTTCCCAAAATTAATACCCCCAAAATGGAGTGATACAATTTGATTGAGTGCTAGGACCGGCAAGGCAGTGGTTATTGCTTCACAGAAATGAAAGAATTTTGTTATTGTTTTCTGGGATAGAAAATGAGCAAAATAACATATAGCTTAACTATAATATGAGCTCAAGAAAAAACCGGCACATTATTATAAATCATTATGTGAAACAGAAAGCAAGGAACAGCCATGAAATCTCCTCTAGATTCCTTCATTTTGGTTGAAAAGCTGTTTGGTGTGTTTTGATACACTCGTAATGTAGTGTGGAAACGTGTTTACTAGATATATAATGCATCATCTGGTTACCTGTGAAAAAGGAGAAAACTCCTGGGGAATCAGTTCAATGGCATTTGGGAAAATCCTTATGATGCTCACTCAGTACCTGTTGATTAAAGAAGTTAAAAAGACAAGTATGCCTAATGGCAGTTCTCTGTGTGGAAGATTTCTCAGACTTTGTTGAGCTTTTCAGACAGAAGATGACAATTATTCCCTTAGACATTAGCAAGAACACAAATTACACAGAGAGCTAATCACAGAGTGGGAGACTTCAGCTGCCTTGTTTTCTGTCTCTCCTGGTTGAAGGCAGCTAAAGGTCATTTATAAACCTCATGTCAACTTCTAGAAGGTCTGAAGGCACTTGTAAATCTCTGAACTTACCAGCACCTTTTCACACATGGCTCACTATTTAAAAAGAAAAACAAAGAGAGAGCAAAAAGAGAAAGAGAGAGAGAGAGAGAGAGAGAGAGAAATGGACTAGCTTTTGAAATACTAGTACAGTAACATGTGGTGAGGCAAGAAGCCACTCTAATGTATTGGTAAGAAGAGCATATCAAGTACAAATTAATGAGACACATGCTAACAATCCCTTAAAAATTGAAACCTAAAAACACTTGTCAAATATGGCTGCAAACTCATTTGTTTAACAAATCAATAGATTTCATTGGACTTCACATCTTTCATTTTGTAAATGCTTTCTGAATACCTACTGTTTTCAGATATTAAAAATCAATTCAGTCAGCAATCAACTATGCCAGAATTTCCCTGGTCTTTGAAAAAGAAATGTCAATGGCATCCTCTAGTCACATGTCCAACAAAAACTTTTACCCATTTTACAGCTTGGGAAACTGTACACAGAGAAATTAGATGGTAGCAGGAATGGCTCAGCATAGTTTTTTTAAAGTCCAATACTTAGAACTGGACAAACTCACATCCTGATTCCGCCTTTCCCAGGGAAAGATCTAGAGAAATGTTCCTTACCTCCTTAATCTATTTGCTTTTCTATTAACAACAACAAAAATAGCATGTAGTTGTAGATGTTTTTACTTGTTTTCACAGTTGATGTTAAGTGTTTTATAAGCAAAAATATTGCCTTTAACATTTCTGAAACTTCCAAATTTATTTTAAAACTTATAATAGTTAACAGGGAAGTTTATAGTTAAGATACTTCAAGGCCTTTCTGCTGCTTCTCCTTATATCCTACCCTTTGCTTTTTTCCAGACTCAGATAATTCTGAAAAAGAGCCTTGAAATTGAACCTCAAAGGCCAGTTTCCAGATCAATTATATACCAGTTCTGTGGCTTAGGCACCAAATGTGTTTCTATGAGCTTGATTTCCCCATTCCTAATACAGTGACAATAAGACAACCTATCTTTTCAAACAAGGTTCTCTGAGAATTAAATATTCTTGATAAAATATAAAGCAATGCATCATTGCAGAGTATACAAGCTTTTTAAAGATATTTGTGGCTGGAATAGTAATTTATTTTCAATTTTCTCTATACAATAACATTGTCATATTGATGAGGAAAGTAAGACATTTTTTGGGGGAGAGACCAGCAGCCTGACTCTGTACCTAGTTGATTAGTATCCTTAATGCACATTCCTTTTAGCCTTCAGTCTAGTCACTGCCCCTTCCTTAATTATCTAGTCTTGCAAGACCTGTTTACCTAAATACTCACATTTTACAGATGTCATAAACCATGAACAATACACAACCCCCAGAGGGGGTTATCAGCGCTGGTGCCAGGTCGAGTATTTAGGTGTGGTCTCACTGACCCCATCCCAACACACGGGGATTTTTGAAAAGCCTGTGAAAGGTCCGGAAGTTTGATCCTTATCTGGGGGACAAAGAAACCAAAGGGTATAAAGAGAAAGCTTCCTCCATATTGGTTTGCTCAGGATTTGGAAACAAGCTTCCCTGAGTCATGGTACGAGTACATCTGGAAATAAGTGGGTGTTTCCCATATCTCTGGGTACTCCTGTGTATTTTTCAGTTACCTGGTAAATTCTGTAATGATATAGTTATGCAAAGATTGTACATTGTCCGACTTTTTCATTTCAGTTTCTTCTTACGAAGTTTTAGTGTGTATTGGCATTGCCCATAACCCCAAGTCATATAATTATCTGGTTGCTTAGAGTGAGTCAATCCCTTTTCACAATTTTAGCTATTGTTTCTCTTGCTATTGGGGGAGTAACTAAAGGGATTTGCACCACATCTACGCCTTTTGTATTGTTGGGATTATCTTTCTTTGGATCAATGTGACACAATATTTACTTTTGTGGAAAAAACATTGCTATTTGGAGCTCAAATACATTCTATGCTGCTGGGAAAGTTATTTACTTTGCATGTGCATTTATTTCTTAATCATATTATCAAAATCCAAAATATACTATTCTATAGATGAACTCATGTTTTCGGCCAGGCTTTTCCCTTTATATGAGGAATCGTCAGTTTAATCTGGAAAATGTCACTGTTTTCAGTACCAATGAGCAGGAGAGCACCTTGAGTCAGAGGCACACTGACGATACGGAAGAAGGGATGGATGTAGAAGAGAGTGAAGTAGCAGGTGGTGGAGCTCCAGCAACTTGCTTCATTCTAATAGATTGCAATCTGTATTGAAAATCCTGGTCACTTCAAGATTACTTCACAACCCTGTGAAATGCTATGAGATTCCATGGAAAAGGGTTTTCTAGTATTCAGAAGTTCTAGCTCTTTACAAGAGTTATAAATTGGATGATAGTCCTCAAGATAAAAAGTGGTAGAATTAAAAACAGGAGAACAAATATATTTTGCAAAATTCTTAACAAGTGAAAAATTGATGGGTTTATAATTGTGCAACAGTAAATTTTGATGACACATCCCATATTAGGATCTCATCTTATTTCAATGTTCTCAAGGGACAGGTCAAATTCAAAAATTCAAACTATATTTTAACTAATGAGCAATCACTGTGGATTGAAGATACTACAAAATCAGTTTATTGAGTACAATCTAAAAACCCACCTGAGGAATAAATATTTTCAAAGAGGACAGAGCATTAAACAGTGAAGGAAACTGGAACTCATGGAAAAGTCAAGGCTGCCCAAGTTTTGCAAAGGGAAATAAACATCAGATACCAAGCTGAGGAGAGTGATATGGAAGAGGACAGACAGTCGCAGACGTTTTCCCAGGAAAGGACCCAGCACAAAGAGTCTGATGAGAAATGGGTCAGCAAGGCCTTGGAATCCCCGCCCTGGTAATACGAAAGCCAGTACATCAGAGACAAGGGGATAGATGCCAATTTGGAAGGTATATTTTGAAGAAGCCTTTGAACAGGGAGTTCCTGAAAATGAGAGCATGAGTAGTTATAAATAATATACCGAAATACTCTACTCTCAAGGAAGGGGAATATAATTCCCCACTCCGTGGAATAGGCATTCATAGTGACTTGTTGCAATGAGTACAGTACAGAAACACTCTATGGAAAGAGAGAAAAAAAGAGCAGCTTGCTTTTTTTTTAGTGTTATCAGTGAAGAAACCTGATAATAGTACCGCAGACAGATGATCAAGTTTACTACAGTGACTCCTTATACTCTTTTTTTTTTGAAAGTACTGAAGAATTTACCCAGATTACAGAATATACCATTATTGAAGTCAGATTTTTTGCCTTGTTTTTTTAATATATTTTATTGATTTTTTACAGAGAGGATGGGAGAGAGATAGAGAGCTAGAAACATCAATGAAAGAGAAACATCGATTAGCTGCCTCCTGCACACCTCCCACTGGGGATGTGCGTGCAACTAAGGTACATGCCCTTGACCGGAATCGAATCTGGGACCCTTCAGTCAGCAGGCCGATGCTCTATCCACTGAGCCAAACTGGTCAGGGTGCCTCTCTATACTCTTGATATGTTCATAGAAATGGCCCCCTACCTCTGAGGTCTTCTTCCCCTAAATCTGTATTCCATAGTCTAATTTAAAAAAAAAAAAATTTGACAGTGAAACATTCTACAAAAGACCTGATCAGTATCCCTAAAACTCTTAAGAACAAAGTCTAAGAAACTGTGTCAGTCAGGAGCCAGAGGATATGATTCAACTAAATATGATGCATCCCGAATGGGATCCTGAAGAAAACAAAGGGAAGTAGGTAAAAACTAGTGACACATTGGCTCATTAATTGTCACAGCAACTGTAAAAAATGTATTCTATTAATTTAACATGTTTCTACAAAAGGAGGAAACTGAGTGTGAAGTATACGTGAACTACACTAGACAAAGCATAACCTGCCCGACCTATAAACCAGGAGGTCACAGTTGGATTCCTGGTCAGGGCACAAACCCATGTTGTGGGTTCTATCCCCATTAGTGGGCTTGCAGGAGGCAGCCGATCAATGATGCTCTATCATCATTATGCTTCTATCACTCTCTCCCTTTCCCTTTTTCTCTGAAATCAATGAAAATATATTTTTTAAAAAGCCAAGTATACAAGTGTATAAATGGAAGAAATCACGGTAGTCAGAGATCATTGCTCTCTGAGAAGTTGCCTTATAAACTTGTTCCTAATGATATAAGATACCTTTCTTCCCAAAATGGGATGCTTTAACTGTTGAAGACTTGCATTGGAATTGTTGGCAATTATAGGTTCAAACCTTATATTGAATTATTTGTTTCTAAGAATCTTCCCTGAAATGATACCATGTTTTAAAAACTAGATTTTAAAAACTGGATCCTTGCATGCATCTGTATGCGGAATGCGTACCGGTTACACTTGTGAAAAGACAAAGTATTTGGCCTTTTTACAGTTTTTCTGAATCATACTCTCCAGGGATCTTTCTCTTTTAAAACCACCGGCTGGCATCCAAGGCTGAACACTGGTCTATAGAGATTTTAAAGTAGTGATATCTGGGTCCCAACCCAAGAGAGTCTGGTGTAATTGGTCTGGAGTGTGACCTGGGCACAGGTCCTTTTTAAACACTCCTCAGATGATAATCATGTACAGTGAAGGTTAAGAACTACTTTTTCAAAAATAACTCCTCAGGTGGTGTGTATGCATATGAAATGTGAGAATCACTTCTTTTAACTAATTCCGAAGCTGCCTTTCCTGTACCGGGTGACCTTGTCAACTCTGCTCAATCAGGGCTCTGCTTTACAAATGCCAAGCGCCTTCCGAGATTGAAATGGCAATGCGGGAATCCTGATGTAGTCAAATGCGTTTCCTCACGTTTAGAGTCTGATTCGAGTATATCATTTATTGAACCATATTCTAGCTAATAATTGCTAATGTACCACACTACAAGCTTTTAGCAGCTCTCTTGCTGTCTTTAACTGACTCTCTTGGACTGGACTCACTCATATCACATTATCTACTGGTCCCCTGACACTGGAATTGTAGCCCACAACCTAGATTCCAGACAGCTCTAGCTCATTCCCCCCTCCCCTGTTTATTTTTTAATTGAATTTAGTGGGGTGACATTGGTTAATAAAAACCATATGAGTTTCAAGTATATAATTCTATAATACATCATCTGTATATTGTACTGTGTGTTCTGCTCTCAAAGTCTAGTCTCCTTCTATCACTATGTATCCCCCCTTCCCCTATTCTACCTTCACCCACCCCTCTCTCCCTCTGGTATTCACCATATTGTTGTCTGTGTCTATGAGGTATGAGGGTTTTTTTTTTGTTTGTTTGTTGCTTAATCATTTCACCTTTCTCATCTAGCTCTGAAATCCCTCCTCCCATCAGTCTGTTCTTTCTATCAGGAGCCTGGGGTAAGGGAGCTATTATCAAAAGAAAAGAAAGGGTTATTTTTAGACATTTTTAGACCAGGAAATCTTTTGGGGGAAAGGAAATACTAAAGATATATCTTTATAAATGATGTCAATAGCCTCTTCTTTCTATTGGGGAGGGGGAAAGTGGAGAGAGCCCAAGTGACAAATGACCTCATTGGTGTTGACCAGAAAATCCCAGACTTGTTGATTAAGATTATATTTTTGGGAAAGGCTGAAACAGCAATTAGTCCAGGTCTTAAGTGTAGATTTGGCTTTAGCATAAGTGACAGCATTTGGATCTGTGGTATTCTGTGTAACACATTCTCTTCCATTTTCATTACATTGACTGATTTTCTAGTAATGAATCCAAGCACACAAAAACCCATACTTACATAGTGTATAACAGTCATGCATCATTTAATGACAGGGATATGTTCTGAGAAGTCTACACCTATAAAAGAGAAACATGTAAATTGGTGTCACTCCCCTAGGCCCACCAGCCAATTAGACGAGTAAGAAAATTAATCCAACAAAGATGGTGGCTAATTTGCATACGCAGGCATAGAGCAGTGGAGTGATGCGAAGGTGGAGAGAAGACTAAAGGCTGAAGAGGCTTGGCTTCTCTGCTGGCCGGAGCCCAGGCCTGGGTCCCGGGTGCCGGAGGAAAGTTGATGCTGGCAGGCAGGGGAAGGGAAGGCCTATTGCACGAATCTCTTCATGCAACGGGCCTCTAGTGTGTTACATGATTTTGTCATTGTTGGAACATCATAGAATATACTCTCACAAACCTACGTCGCTTAGTTTACTTCACACCTTGACCTCTGCCTGTCCATGTTGATCATCCTCCCTGATTCGTTGTGAGCCTTCTCCTCCTCCTTATAATTCCTGGGCCTTTTTATTTTTGTAAAATTTCAGATGATTTTTTTAAAGGGGAGGAGGAATGAGAGAAATAAAAATTTAAAAAGGCAAAAACAATTACTTAAAATAAACAGTAATCATTTAAACATTGTGAAACATTAAACTGAAATTATTCAGTAGGGAAACATTAAAACAAGATTTAAAAAAGATTAAATTCATGGTATACACTATGAAAATTATAAAAGTATTAGGATGGATTATTTTCTGTTAATATTCTTGATGTATATCTGTCTATGTACAACCACAGAGGAAGAAAATACCAAAGTTGAGAACATTTCTGAATGTCATACAAATTTTCACCTCTTATTAGACTTGGTCATTGGTTATACAATTATCTTATTTTTCAGGCATATAAAACCAATTTCTCTTTGTGTTACCTTGTATTATCCTACAGTACACATCTAAATACATTCTTGCTATAACAATTAAAATACATTTATCCTCACAATCACTCTATCCCTTTGGCATTCTCTTTTACTCCTGGATGGAATTGTAGCTCATAATTGTTTAAAGAGCAGTTATCCTGCAGTGTATTTCCTTTGGGGATAAGTTCTAACTTGGAGTGTGCTGAAAGGTACAGATTGATTATAACCTCTATGTACTACTTGGATCAGTAAGTGATAAATAGCCATCCTTTGGTCCCCACATGGCTGCGTTGCTGGCTGCTGCATATTTACCCTGGAGGGCACTGCTGAGCCTAAAATTATTTACAATTGCTGAAAAGTTGGGCACCTCATTTCAGGGAAGACAAGAACCTTTTAAAAAGTTTATAACATATATGCATCATATTTCTGTCAGCAATTTTCTCTTGTGCCTTCACATTCTCTTTCTGAAAAGTGTAGATTTAAGTGTATGACTGCTTAAAAACCTTTAAATTGCAGCCCATTCATTACCTGCTGAATAAGTCTAAATGACGGTTACCTGTGCCATTCACTTACCTCTTACACTTTTGTAAAGTACATCTGGCCATGTAGCCACTCTGCTCCACCTTCCAGTTGCATATTCAAAATCCATAAAAAGCTTCCTTAATTGAAGGAATGAAGTTTGCTGGCTCATAGGATATTGTCATTAAAGGTATATTTGTAAAGGCAAATCCTCCATCCTGTTAGAAATCGCAAATTTCCCTCTCATTTGTCTCAAATCCACATCACAAAATTTAGAAGTTGGTGTTCAGTTTGCTATATTCAGTAGTATTAAATGTTCCATTTCAAATTGGAGATGTCTATGGATAATAAATAAAATAATTAGTCTATAAATAAAATAAAATTAGTCTATAAATGCCCTAAAAGCATTAAAATATGTAGGAAATGAGCAATTACTGACAGAGATGAAGACTAAAATTTAATCTAATGTACAGATTCCAGACAAATTAATTGTTATGTCTTGTTGAGAAAGAGAGAAAAATGAGTATTTGGTATAAGTGAAGCTATATAAACACACACACAGACACACATACACAATGTTTGTATAAGAAACAGCCAAAATAGTGAAATAGCATCTGCAGTACATTAATAATTTTTTACCCAATGTGTTCTTCTTTAGAGAATTATGAGCAGAGATCATAGTAATCTTTAAGGAAAATTTATCTCAGTAATTGGTAGACTTCTAAAGAGCTATTCCTTGCCCACCCTGTATTGTCTTATCCTTTTTCACTTTGTCATTTCTTCCCCAAGTTCATTAAAGACCTTTACGTAGGCCTTGCCTTGTGTAAAAGCCAATCTTGACAAAAATTACAGTACATGCCTGGCCAGTGTGACTCAGTGGCTGAGTGTTGATCCATGAACTAGGAGGTGATGGTTTGATTCCTGGTCAGGGTACATGCCTGGGTTGCAGGCTTGATCCCTAGTAGCAGGAATGCAGGAGACAGCTGATAAATGATGCTTATCATTGATGTTTCTATCTCTCTCTCTCTCTCCCTTCCTCTCTCTGAGATCAATTACAAGTATATGAATCACAGCCACTCTCTTACTGCATGGAACTCAGAACTCAGCTACTTAATCAACTTATTCCTCAAGATGACAGTAGATACTGGTGTATTATAAGTGATCAATAAAAATGTTTGTTTATTTATTTATTTATTTATTTATTTATTTATTTATTTATTCATTCATTCATTTATTTTTGTCTGAAGTTTTACATTTGTCTTCTTTTTTCACAACTGACCACTCCCCCCAGCCATTCCCACCCCAGGCAAGCCCCTACCACCCCAGTGTCCGTGTCCATTGGTTATGCTAACATGAATGCATACAAATCCTTTGATTGATCTCTAACCCCACCACCACTACCATTTGTCTCTGGATCTATTCTTGTTCATCAAATTATGTTGATCATTATATCCCACATATGAGTGAGATCATGTGATAGTTATCTTTCTCTGACTGGCTTGTTTCACTTAGCATAATGTTCTTCAGTATTGAAAGAACAAACAGACAGATATATGAGTTGTTTTTCCAGCATCATTTTATGTTTGAGTTTCCTTTGCTGCCTATTAGACTTGGAGTTCTCCAATACCCTGGAACTGACTTCTGGCCCCCTGTGTTGTTCCCAAATCAGAGTGCTGCATCTTGCCTATCTTTGCTTAGTCCTGAAACTCACAGGTAGACCCTTCAATATGACTTCTTGCTGTCTCAATTCAAGCTAGCAACTGCAGAATCAACCCCCTTGTCTTCAATTTTCTACTTGTCCTTTTAGTTTTGCCATCAGACTAATCTGCAAAAGCATGAATAGTTTATCTCCAAGTTCTCTTCCCACCTGATAGTAAGGATATGCTTTTTATCCTGGTCCATATTTAACTTTCAAAGCCGATCTCAGGTCTTATTAACAAGACTCAGACCAAAGCAAAGTAGAAAAGACAAATTCAATCAAAGACTATCTACAGATTTTTAAACCATCAATATCCACATTTGAAGACTAAGTGGGTAAACACATGATCCATGTTTCTTTTGACTTAACTAAGTAATTGTATTTCATAGAATCTATAGGGAGAATCTGCTGGGGAAGTTTGAGGAATTTTGCATGAAATGAATGGAGGAGAATTTGAGAGTGTCAGAGGTAATTAAATCGTTATCCCATACAGGACAGGAATTATAGCCCTGGCTTCCTTATTATAGTGGAAGTTACCAGGATATTAGTAAAATATCTGAAAGGAAGTTACTAATCATTGCTTGCTCAACTTTAATTTCATAATAATTCATTTCCTAAGTGGCTGTTAAATGCTAAGTTTGTGTGCAGGCACGTGTGGAACATAGGGGTTTTGTGGTTATGTAAATGCAATTGGAAAATAGGAAATCATAAAAGGGATGTCACAAAACCAATACAAACTTTACAATTTATGGAGAAATACATTAAAATTAAATGTATTAACTCTTTTTGAAGTTGTCATTAAATATTTGTGAGTTCTGAGAACTTTTATGAAGTAGGAGATAGATGTGAAAAGTTGTAAGTGTATGGTTCTTTGTTACTTCCTTTTGTAAGAGGGTACCTAGTGCTTTTTCTATAATATTCAAGATCTTTGAGATGGTTTTACTAAATCTCTCCCACAAAAGACAGGCCAAGGTTCCCATCATGGTCATTAATTTAATATCATTTATTTTACAGCTTGTCTAGCCTCTCCATTTTCAGTGTTATCATTCTTGAGTAATTTTTCCTAAGACAACAATCTATCATTCACCAAAGACAATTCAACCCTCTCAGCTCTTTACAGGGAAATAGCTGTAGCATTATAGAATGTAATTTGCAAAATGACATCCTAGGATCCTAAAGTTTTTCATTCACTTCACAAGATAAGTCACTTCTCTGAAAATGGTTATACTATCATTGTATTATGGCCAAGGGCCAAGGGAAGATCCTTTCAGCTAGTTGAGGCCACTTGGTAGGCCTGCTGACATTTCCTGGTCATGGTGAGATTTATCCTACTGACCAAACATTTACCAACACATCAAAAGCCTGTTGTCTTGGAGAAAGTCTCTGACATGGGAGCCTTCCACAAAGGAAAATAAAATTGAAGATATTAAACAAACTAGAGTTGTAACTCCAAACTCTAGAAATAAAAAAATTAGACTAGAGACTATTTTGTCCATACTTGAAAAACTTTATGATATACATTATACCAGAAACAACATTCTGGTTAAAGTAATGTAATATTGAAAAAAGTCAACAAGACAACAACAAAAACACACAAAAAAAGGGTAAATGTAAGCCTTGGGAACAGAGAAAAAATAAAGGAAGGAGGCTATTCTCATGGAAGAGAAAATCTGGCAAGGCTCTGGGGAAATGCCAACAGCTCATACTTGCAGAGCTTAGGGTATAGAATACTCTTATTAGTCTAGAAAAGTGATAGCTATGCCATTAATCAGATAGAACTTGGCAAGCTCTCCACTGATTAAAAGTCAATAAAGAGAAGGGGCATGATTATTAGAGGGTACATAAATGATAAGGCATCCTGCTTTACCTGAGACTGAGAAAATTTCCCCAGATATGAGGAAAAGAGTGTTAAAAGTAGGACAATCGCAGGAAAATTGGGATAGTCACAGGCAAGACAGGATAGTTTGTCACTCTAGGATAGTTTGGAAGTCCAAAGTCTTAGAAATCAATACCCATATTTGGTAGCATTGGATGAGACAAAGAAAAGTCAAGTAGATAGAAAGTTGGAGAGTTAGGTCATGGGATGGGACAGACATAGAGGTAGAAATGTAGATAAGAGGGTGAAAGGTCTGAATCACCAAAAAAAATCTATTAGGGTAATTGAATAGGTACACATGTTCAGAGCTTTGCAAAGTAAACACCAGAGAATTTTATAACTAAGTGTTATGGGAATTAAAAAAGGGTAGAGAGTTGCCAATTGCAATGACATGGAAGGGCAGGGAAGGCATTATTACTCAGGAATATGAACAATGAATCAAGCTACATTTCAGATGATTTGCACAGACAATGGTGAAGAGATAGGTTTTGCAATAAGGAATCACTGGATAAAGAGAGTTTTTGCAAAGGACAATGAAGATTACAAAGAAATGAGAAGAAACAACAGCTTGAGAGAATGAGAGGACAGAAAATGTTGGATAGTGAAAATATTAGAATTCAAGGCAGTGTGGCAAAATAGGATGAGCTCAGGCTTTAGAGACACACAGACCATGACCGATTTCGAGCCTCAGCTTACTGACAATATGGCCTCAAGAAAATATCTCAACCTTTTCAAACTGAAGATCTCATCTATAAAGCAAGACAATATTACCCATATTGAATGATCAAATATGTCACTAGATAAAAAGC
>PVJC01037946.1:0-16974 GCA_004026665.1 Murina feae
CTCCCTGATGCCCCGCAAAGGGCCTGGGAAGTCCACCAAGCAGGCCGCCGACCCCCTGCCACCTCTTACCCGCTTCGCGGTGCCCTCCAACCCTGCCGCTTCTTTCCCACTCACGGGTCCTGGGTCCTGCGCTGTCCCACCCTGCAGCCGCTCTGTGCACTCGGGAGGTCCCTCAGCCCGGCCTGTGCCCTCTCTCAGTCTGGGACCCCTCGGGGGATGCCCACTTGCTGGCGTGCCTGACCAGCCTGGGTGACGGGCTTTAAGGCTGCCCACAGCTCCCATTGACCCAATGTCCCAGCAAGGCTGGCTGGACACAGATTTCTGGAGTTTATCTCCTATAATTGATGCTGTTTCTTTAAGGCCTGGGGTTATCTTCTATAATTGATACACTGTTCCTTTAAGGCGGCCTACTACTAAGGAAGCCTCCTCTCTGCCTCACCTCGCAGCGTCTATAATGAAACAATTGTTACTTTTACTGGTGAGGCCCAGGCTGCTCTTTCCTTCAGCTCCTGAGAATTCTATGATTGTTACATTGTTTCAAAGGTGTGTTTCGCTAGAGCCAGTTTAATCGGAGCTGAGCTGAGCGGGCGCAGCTTCACTTTCACTCCTGCCACAATGGAAACTGCCGTTTACTCAGGTCCGTGAGTGGCGGCCTCCATGTTGGCTGGGCTAATTTGCATACAGCCGCTCTGATTGGCTGGTGGGCGTGGCTTACCCGTCTCGGAGAAACGGTTAATTTTACTATTTCGCTTTTATAGAGTAGATATATATATATATTTTAAATCCTCATCCGAGGATATTTTTCCCCATTGATTTTTAGGGAGGTGTGAAAGAGAGGGAAAAACAGAGAGAAACATTGATGTGAGAGACACACATCGATTGGTTTCCTCCTGCATGAGCCCCAACCAGTCCTGGGCCCAGGGAGGGGCCTGCAACCAAGGTACGTGCCCTTGACTGTAATCAAACCCAGGATTCTCGTCCACATGCTGAAGCTCTATCCACTGAGCCAGACTGGCTAGGGCTGAGAATATTTTTATCCACTGATTTTTAGAGAGTGGAAGTGAGGAGGGATGGGGAAAGATGAGAGAGAGAAAGAGAGAGAAACTTCAATGTGAGAGAGACATCGATTGGTTGCTTCCCTCACTTGGGCCAGAGATCAAACCTGATAACCAGGTACATGCCCTTGAACTGGAATCAAACCTGCAGCCCATCGGTGCACAGCTGACACTCTATCCACCAACCTATACCAGCCAGGGCTCGTAAGTAACATTTTAGCTCATAACCTTTTCTTCACTCTTCTCCCAGTTAAATATGCTTAAACACCTCCTACTTGATTTTTCAGCTTTAAATGATATCCTTTGACTCAAGTTATTACATATGAAGCAATTAGCTAGTTTATTCTACTTTCTACCTTCCTTCCCCCTTCACTTATCAGGTTTTCTTTGGTTGTATTATTTCTACATTGGCAGAGAACATTAACATTCTACTCGATCAGCCTTGTCCCTGCTTTCTCTTTTCTTTTTCTTTTTTTTAATATATCTTTACTAGAGGACCGATACACAAAATTCATGCAAGAGTAGGCCTTCCTTCCCCGGACTGCTAGCACTGGCTTCCCTCTGGCACCCGGACCCGGCTTCCCTCGCAGCCCCAGCTTCATCCAGAAAGTTGTCTGGTCTAATTAGCATATAATGCTTTTATTGTTACAGATTGATTTCAGAGAGGAAGGGAGAGGGAGAGAGAAGAAACATCAATAACGAGAATCATTGATTGGCTGCCTCCTGCATGCTCCCTACTGGGGATCGACCCTGCAACCCAGGCATGTGCCCTTGACTAGAATCGAACCCAGGACCCTTCAGTCCACAGGCCAACGCTCAATCCACTGAGCCAAACCAGCTAAGGCCCTGCTTTAATTCTTAGTTCACAGTTTAAAATATTCTTACTATTAATACTTTTCCAAAGTCTGCCCAATTATTTCTTGGTTGGCTAATCTCAGTTTGATCCTTAGGACCAAGTTTTTACATGGTCAAAACGTCTTAAGAGCCCTAACCAGTTTGGTTCAGTGGATAGAGCATCGGCCTGCGGACTGAAGGGTCCCAGGTTCGATTCCAGTCAAGGGCATGTACCTTGGTTGTGGGCACATCCCCAGTGGGGGGTGTGCAGGAGGCAGCTGATCGCTGTTACTCTCTCATTGATGTTTCTGACTCTCTGTCCCTCTCCCTTCCTCTCTGTGAAAAATCAATAAAATATATTAAACAAACAAACAAACAAAAAAGTCTTAAGAGCAGGTTGGCTGGATGGAAATATCCTTGGCTCATACTCTTCTTTCCTTGGATATTTATGGATGGTAGTCCACAGTTCTCTGGCATTCAGTGTTGTTACTGAAAACTGTGATGCCAACATAGTTTTTTCTCTGTTATGTCTTGGTCTTTTGCATGAGTGTTCAAGGTATACTGTTTATCTTAAAGTTATAGGTGTTGATATCAATTTTCTGGGTCCATGTGTTTGTTTTAAGCATATAATGTGCCCTTTCAATATGTACATTCAAGTCTTCTTTTATCCAGAAAGTTTTTATCAATTATCGTTAGACCAGAATAGGTTCCATTGTTTAGTTTCTTCTTTGGGGACTCTACCAACAGGATACAGGATCTCTATCACTTTCTATTGAATTCTTTGGACATTCCTATTTCTGCCTTCTTGTCTTTGCCTTTTTCATCTCTATCCTTTATGTCTCTTATTGTGCTTTTATGAACACATTCTCCTTGCAATTTAGTTCACATTTCTGAAATGATTTCTCTGTTCCTTCTACCTTTTTCCCATATGGTACCCGTCCCATTTCACATCCTCCTTTGTCTGGCCGTCTCTTCTTATGCATTGTTTCTGCTTTGTGGGATTTCTTCCCAGCTTTGATTGCTTTATTAAGTTTTAGCTATCTCCTGCCTATCTACTTACCTACTTATTTATCTACCTACCTGCCTACCTATCAATCCAACTTTAGAGTATAGGTTTCAATTTTTATCTCCTTTGTGGCAACACTTTGTGATGCATTTCATCATGTATAGGAGAGTTACACTTCTACTTTTCTTCCATTTTCTTAAGGTGTTTTTGTATGGAGGGCACTGGATTCCTCTGAGGTAAGATGAGGTTCCTAAGAGGATGGGAGCATGGGTTGGTTGGGTCAGGGACGCCTTCCACCTCTCTTGAAGCTTCTTCCCTGGCTCTCTGAATCCAGCCAGGTCGTGAATGGCTTCCACCTGCAGCTCTGAGTTTCCTAGATCTCCTCCTAGCCCTGACTTCTGAGGTGATGCCCTCCCTTTTACAAGTCATATTCTGCTGAGCTTTGTGAGATCACCTGTGGATTTTCTCAAGCCTTTTCCGGGTCTCTTCACTTCCCCAGAATTTGGCCTGTCTAACCGAATCTGACCCACAGGTTTCCTCTCTTGGTGGCTGGGTGGGCCCTTTTACTATTCCTGTTCAGATGAGCAATGATGAGATGGATTCCCAAGACAAGGCCACCCACTCTGAAGATCAGACTTTCTCTTTTAGAAATAAAAGCCAACCAGAAAAAACAAAAACCCATAACTGCTTATTACTACTCATACTTCCAGGCAGAGTTTTACCACTAACAGTATGGTGCTTTTCTTCTAGCCTTTCTGATGCAGAGTTGAGATATTGTTTTGTATATTGCTTTTGATACTGTTGATTTTTTCTGTTGTTTCTTAATCCTCACTCGAGGATATATTTTTTCCATTGATTTTTAGAGAGGTGGAAGGGAGTGGAGGAGGAGGAAGAGAGAGAGAGAAAGAGAAACATTGATGTGAAAGAGACACTGATTGGTTGCCTCCTGCATGTGCCCCTACCAGGGCCGAGGATCAAACCTGCAACCCAGGTACATGCCCTTTACCAGGAATCAAACCCAAAATCCTTTTGTGTGCAGGCCAACACTCAACTACTGAGAAATGCCAGCCAGGGCTTGATATTGTTGAATTTTTAAATTTTTAAAATATATTATTTAATTAATTTCCCTAACAGTTATTGAATTTATTGAATATTTTAAATTTAATGCTATTTGGATTCTAGGTGCTTGGGATATATCAGTGAACAAAAACAGAAAAAGATCTCTGTCCTTGTGGAGTTTATAGTCTTGTCAGGGGAGACAGACAATAACCAATAAATATAATAAACAAGTTATATAGTCTGTTAGAATATTGTCTTTGGAAGAAACAATAAAGCAACGTAATGAGAATCAGGAGTGTGAAAGTATGGATGACCAACAATTAAAAATAGTCGAGGTATGCCTCATTGATAAGGTGCCACGTGGATATTTGGGGAAAACATAAAATATATGTGAACAATTTCATTAATATTAACAAAGAAAATACCATATAACTATCATATATCATGTCATATGTAAATATATATATCACATATAAATACCATAGAATACATAGAATATAAAAAAATATATTTTTATTGATTTCTAGTTTTACAATTTATGAATGCACCAAACAGGTTACTTTTGGCTGTTTAAAACTTTATATAAATGCAATCATATTTATAGGTTCTCATTTGTGCTGAGCTTCTTTCACTCAATATTTATGAAATATAGGAAAAGTAAAATCTATTCATTATATTAGGACACAGATTTGGTTCTGAGAAATTATAAGTTAAAACATTGTTTAACTTTTTAAAAGTAAATAATTCAGGACTCAACCTTACGTTCCCTAAAATAAAACAGACAAACGCACAACATACTATGTTCACCCAATACTCTAAGTATTTACACACAGCCAGTGTTTCGATGTACTTTTCTTGGTTTATTAATTTTCCAACATATCAAACGAATGTCATTACTCTATTTATCCACTTATCAGACCTTTTTAATCATTGTCCTATATTACAGGCCCTTGAGCCCAGAGGTCCCGGGTCTTATTCCCCATCTACCCAGGCCTCTGGCCTGCTGGTCCTCTCCCTGACCCTGCCCAGGAGAGATCGGCGTGCCTGATGAGGCTGTGGATGTATGCTGAGCAACCAGCAGTCAGAATGCAGACGATGGGAAGGAGAATGGTCAAGTATGGGAGGTGGCCAAGAGGAGGAGAGTCAGAACAATGAGAACAGCTTTCTTGGGCAGAGAAGCTGGAGGGTGCAAGAAAGGAGTAGGTCAATGCTACTCTCCAATTGAACCAACAACTGAACTAGGTTTGATCATAAAGCCTGAACATTAACTTAAGGATATAGCTTGGAGATTTTTCTGTATCTTTTATTTTTAAATATATTTTTATTGATTTCAGAGGCGAAGGAAGAAGGAGAGTAAGATAGAAATATCAATGATCAGAGGGACTCATTGATGAGCTGCCTCCTGCCTGCCTCCTACTGGGGATTGAGCCTGCAGCTCTGATAAGTGTCCTGACTGGGAATTGAACTGTGACGTTCTGGTTCAAAGGCTGACGCTTAACCACTGAGCCACAATGAATGGGCTCTGTAGCCTTTTAAAAAACAAACCACATCTGCATTGTATCTTATTGTGCAGATGAGCTTCAGTTTATTCAATGGAGAGATGCTAGCTCTGGAGAGGTGCCATTTCAGCCAGCAAAACCACGTGCTGCTTGAATCTCTGGATGAGCAGCATTATACACATGCGAGATATATCTTACTGTGAAGACCTGTACCCCGTAAGCCTCTGTTCCCATTTGAAAAAGTAACCTTTAAGGCTAAATGATCACTTACCTTGACTTTTTCCTCTAACCTTCCCATGCGAATATTGCCTTTTATAATTTTGTCGAGAACTCCATGTTTTTCATTTTCTAAACATTTGGCCTAAGGAGTAATGTGAAAAGAAAAACAATGGGCTCTCAGTTTTACAAAAAAATTAAAAGAATAAAATTTCTTCTGCAAAGAATATTACTACCCTCAAATGATCTCCATTCTGCCACTTGTTTTGGCCCAACCCCGCCTGCCCCCACCTGGATTCCCACTCCCTGTGTGAGGGCTGTGGGCAGAACTTGGACAACAGCTGAGGAGGGGCAAGAGCTGGAAGACTATGCGGGATGTCCCTCCTGGGCACAAACAGGAGATCTGCGCCCCCAGGACCAGGGAATGGGAGAGGTTGCAAGGGTTCTAACACATTTCTCTATCCTTATGGAATATACCATTCCTTTGGTGATATCCAAGGAGTAAGTGCCAAGATGCAAATAAACTTTACTTGATTTATTTGAATAATTACAAAATTAAGGAGAATATGAATACTCAATGCTTTTCTCTAAACAAATGTGACAGAGTATTTCCAAAGAGGGATATAATTTGAAGTTGAATAATTCATATTAATATCTACATGGGACATGAACTACTATGCAGTATAAATTATATCAAATCATTAAAAAAATTATAAAACTGAGCATTCCTTCTAGAGTAGGCTACTAGCGGCAATTTGATTATTAAAAAGGAAAAATAAAATGAAGACAGTTATTTAACTTGCTACAAGTCACACAGAAAACCCTCCCCAAAGGCAGGATTAGAAATTAAGATGCCAATATCAATACAAAAGGCTCTCACAAGGCCCAAGAGACCAGGAAGGGGCAAGGTAGGAGTATATGGCTCACAACCCCAGGATAGCTCAAAGGCAGCCAGTACCACCCCTGAAACCCTACTAGAGGGGGCTGGCCTGGGGTGAGAGAGAAACATTAATCGGTTGCTTCCCAGGGGAAGGACCCTGCAAGGTCAAGGGGACAGAAGTTTCTGCGTGTACAGAGATCCCTCATGGTGGGTGGGCCAGGGCATATGAGAGCAGTATCCCCCATGTCTGAGATGTCTGAAGATTCTAACTCAGGTCTGGATTTCAGGCCATGATAACCAAGGGCAGGGCAGGAGGAGAAAACAGATTTCATTATGTCATGATTTGTAACTTTAAGTATTTGAATACACAGTATGTGGCTTCCATTTATATTTCTATCCTAAGCTCATAAATATGAGGGGTGGACCTAAGGGTCTGGGAAGATCTTAACTTCATCAGGGAAGCCTGGAATGCTCTCTGGCCCATGTGGGCTGGAGGAACGTGCATGTCCTACCGTGCCTCCTTGCATATCCTCTACTGGGGATCAAGCCCACAACAAGGGCACACTGCCTAACCAGGAATCGATGCTTAACCACTGAGCATACTAGCCAGGCTGGCTTTGTCTTTACAGTGGCAATGACACGGGACAGCCAGGTCCCCATGAATGACTTCTAGATAAAGGGGCTTGTTTGGCAGTTTATGTTTTTCAATTAGCCCTCTGTTTGCCTCTTGATATACCAGTGGGTAAGCCCAGGAGGCAGAGCAGAAGGGGAAACAGGGAAGCAACCGATTAATAATGTTTCTCTCTCACATCAATGCTTCTTTCTCTCCTTCTCCCTTCCTCTCTCTCTAAGATAAATTTTAAAATTTTTAAAAAAGATCAACATTTTCGCCCAAGATTTGGATGCTATTTGTATTTCTTCTTATATGAACAACCAGAAGCCCATTGCAGGAAGATTCCTGCAAGAGTAGGGCTTCCTCAGCTTATTCCTGCAAGAATAGGGCTTCCTGAGCCGGAGCGAAGCAGAGAAGGGAGCGAAGCCTGCAGGCTCCTTTTCTCTGCTGCCTCGCTCCCTCCCTTCTCTGCTGCCTCAGCTCCCTTCTGCAGCACTTGGCTTCCTTCTAGGCTGTCTTCAGTCTTCGCTCAGCACCTGTGTATACAAATTAACCGCCATCTTGGCTGGGTTAATTAGCATATAGTTGCTCTGATTTGGCTAGTGGGTGTGGCTTGGCTGGTGGGCGTGGCTTATGGGTCTCAGAGTGATGGTTAATTTGCATATTACTCTTTTATTAGATTAGATAGCCAAAACCTCTGTGCATTTTCCTATGGAGGAATTTAATACCTTTCTAGCAAACGGGAGTAAGCCTGTGACACATCCTGACAGACTCTCCACACTTCATTCAACTGGAGAAGGGCCGAGTTACTTCCAACTTTGGCAATTTCTGACTCTCTCAGAAGGTCCTCAAGTCTCTTTTGTAATGACATCCATTAACCTGTTATTTCTGACCCTACACTACCAACATTGCTAGTGTTAAATAAACAATGTGTTCAATGTAGAAAAATCATAAAATGCAGATAAGTAAAATGGTTTTAAAATTTTTCTTGTTATTCTACCACAATTTAAAAATATATCTTGTAATTCCACCACTTGAATATCTAACTTACTGCAACATGTGGCAGTATTTTCTATCAGACTTTTCTCAATGCATATAGCTTGGCATAGCATCTATTTTATTTCACTACACAATCTATTGTGTACATCTTTTGAAATCATTGCAGAGATACCAAGGATCATGTCCATGGTATCACTCTTGCTGGCTGCATAGAGCTTCATCTAGGACAGCGGTTCTCAACCTGTGGGTCGCGACCCCTTCGGGGGTCGAACAGCCCTTTCACAGGGGTCGCCTAAATACATCCTGCATATCAGATATTTACATTACGATTCATAACAGTAGCAAATTACAGTTATGAAGTAGCAACGAAAATAATTTTATGGTTGGGGGGTCACCACAACATGAGGAACTGGATTAAAGGGTCGCGGCACCAGGAAGGTTGAGAACCATTGATCTAGGACCACCAATAATCTCCTCCTTTCCCTTCCTGAGGACTGGGGTTGTTAGAAACAAGGGGATGAATAGCACTGCCCTCTAAATTGTGTCCTTAGGATGAACTCTATTTAAACTATGATTCTTATGTTTCTTCAAACAAGTAATATATTAAGTCAGTTTTACAGAGAGAATATAAAGGTGCATCTGTGTGTAATACACCCGATAACTACTGTTCCTATTTAGTTAAATGGACTAACTCCATTAGTTTACCTTTTAAAATATTATTTGCCATTATTTAAAAGTTTGGGTTATTTGACTTTTAAAAATGTTTTTCCCCCACGACTGCAAGATAAAATTTTGGAAAATTTGAAATTTTGCTGTTGAAATTTAAAAAGATGAAGCTGTTTATGCATAATTTTGTAAAACAAACAAAAAAAATACTCCTGAAATTATGTTTCCACATAAACTTACAGTGTATGGAAGTAACTGAGGAGACTTACCAAATACATAAGATTGTCACGTTCCTGAGTGATATTCTCTGCCAGGCCAACAAGATTTGCCAGGTACTTATGAGCAGACATTTCATTCTCCATGGCTTTTTCAACCTGCTTTTTGAGGACGTCAATTTTTTTTTGAGATCTCCTAAAGAGTTCCCCCAAATGGTGGAATAAAAAAACCCATTAACCTGGATGGCTAGAGCATAATGAATATCTGTACTATGAAAACAGCAAATTATTCTTCAGTGATCTAAATCTGTAAGTTTCAAGGTGAGAAATGGTAACTGAATTTAATTTTAAACTCAAGATAACTATTGATTCAAAGTCAAGCCAATAGAAATCACAAAATTCTTTGACACAATTAATAAGCAAATAATATTTTGATTCTATTAATTTTTAGGTTTATATTCTACAAGGTACTTTTGAAAAGGAATTCAGTATCCCAAAGTAGACTTTTAGGAAAAGGTTAGGAAAGAACTAGAAGTTTCATAGTCTTAGAATCATTTTATAACTCTCAACAATATGTGAACTACTACAGGCCTGGTGCCTGAAATTAGCTAGGCCTGTGTCCTCTTTCAGTCCAGGAGCCCTTGGGGGATGTCCTACTGCTGTGGAGGTGGGAGAGGCTCCTGTCACCACCACTGTGCTTGCCAGCCATAAGCCCGGCTTCTGGTTGAGCAGTGCTCCCCCTGTAGGAGCACACTGACCACCATGGGGCAACTCCTGCATTGAGCATCTGCCCCCTGGTGGTCAGTGCATGTCATAGTGACCAATCATTCCACTGTTCGGTCAATTTGCATATTAGCCTTTTATTATATAGAAGGATAGACTAGAAAAATGCTAGTCAACAAAAAAGCTTTTACTATACTTATATTCTTTTCTATTGTATAGCCAAAATTAGAAAAAGAGAGAATATTTTTAATTGTCTTTTTTTAACAACTAAAAAAGCTTAAGAAAAAAATATATAAAGACCTATTTATTTTCTGTGCCCTTTCAAGTTCAGCTTCCAGCGTTTTGTTTTTAGCTGTCAAGTTGTTCTTCTCTAACAGCAAACTCTTCTTCTGCACTTGCAGGACTGTCAACTTTTCCATCAACTCTTCCATTTCAGCACTTTCTTTTTCATCTTCCTTCTGCAACCGGCTGATGGACAAAAACATCACAGGCTTGTATCTAATACACAGAGGCTACAATGAAGCAGCCACTTGCCAGGCAAGTCATAATCAGCCCAAACTTCCAGCCCCTAGTGGGTCATTTGGAAGGCCTCTGCACAGCATCTCCCCACCTGTCCTTGGAGAACCTGGGATGGAGCTCCTAGAGGATAGGAGAGAGTGTGTGGCTGGGCACATAATTCTTTCATTAAAAATTTTTAAAATATATTTTTTATTGATTTTAGAGAGGAAGGAAGAGAGAGAGATAGAAACATCAATGATGAGAGACATCATTGATCAGTTGTCTCCTGCATGGCCCCTACTGGGGATTGAGCCTTCAACCCGGGCATGTACCCTTGACCAGAATTTAATCCGGAACTCTTCAGTTTGCAGGCTCTATCCACTGAGCCAAACTATGGCTAAAAACTTGTTTTAAATTAGAGAAAAAGGGAGGAACAGAGGAACAGACAGAGGGAAAACGGGAGGGAGAAAGAGAGGAAGAGAGGAGAGAGAGAGAGAAAGAGAGAGAGAGAGAGAGAGAGAGAGAGAGAGAGAGAGAGAGAGAGAAACTTCAATTGGTTACCTCCACTAAGTACCCCAAGAGAGGATTAAACCCATGACCTAGGTTTGTGTCCTAACCAGGAATCAAATCTGAAACCATTTGGTATACAGGATGATGCTCCAACCAACTGAGTCACACTGGCCAGAGGCAATTGTGATCACTCTCTTTTTTAATCTTAATGTTTTTATTGATTTTAGAGAGAGGTAGAAGGAGAGAGGGATAGAAATATCAATGATGAGAGAGAATCACTGATTGGCTGCCTACTGGATGCCCCCTACTGGGGATCTAGCCCACAACCTGGACATGTGCCCTGACTGGGAATTGAACCACAATCTCCTGGTTTATGGGCTGATGCTCAGCCACTGAGCAACACCAGGCAGGCTGTGATCATTTTTTACTGTTTCGTAACCTAATCTCTTCACTTAAAAATATACTGTGGCGAGAGAGCAGGACGTCTGGCTTGCAAGCAGGAACCTTTGTATCACATATGATGAAAGCACAATTTAAAAATGGGTGATGTTGCCCTAACCGGTTTGGCTTAGTGGATAGAGTTGGCCTGCGGACTGAAGGGCCCTTGGTTGTGGGCACATCCCCAGTAAGGGGTGTGCAGGAGGCAGTTAATTGATGTTTCTCTCTCATTGACGTTTCTAACTCTCTATCCCTCTCCCTTCCTCTCTGTTAAAAAAAAATGGGTGATGTTGAGAAGGGCAAGCAAATTTTTGTCCAGAAGTGTACCCAGCGCCCATACTATACAAAAAGGAGGCAAGCACAAGATTGGGCCAAATCTCCATGGTCTATTTGGGTGAAAAACAGGTTAGGCCTAACCAGAACAAAGGCATCAGTAGGGAGAGGAGATGCTGATGGAAAATTTGGAGAGTCCCAAGAAGTACATCTCCAGAACAAAAACGATTGTTGCTGACATTAAGAAGAAGGCACAAAGGGAAGACTTGATAGCTTATCTCAAAAAAGCAACTAATGAAGAGATGCCTTATTTAGTGCAAAAATATCTCATGACTTTTTTTATGTGTACCATATTTAAATTGGTCTCATACTCCAGAATTCAGATCATGTAAGGTTGATAGAATATGTCTTTGGATAGTCCTGATTTACATAAGGGTGACTTACAGTTAAATGGACATGATCAGCTTCTTGAAATCTGAAAGTATTGGTCCAGCAAGTGCTATTACTGTTTTTCCTTTCTAAAGATGTGATTGAACTTGATTAATAATGTTCAACTTTCATAGAGATGGTGAATCCAATATCAAAACCCGCTTGCAAGTCCTGGCCCGTGTAGTTGAGTGTTGTCTATGTACTGAAAGATTTCCGGTTCAGTTCCTGGGTTAGGCTTAATCCCCAGTAGGAGGCATGCAGGAGGCAGCTGACTGATGTCTCATTCTCACATCAAGGTTTCTCTCTCTCTTCCCTTCATCTCTCTAT
The DNA here is from genome assembly GCA_004026665.1 of Murina feae. Taxonomy (NCBI): domain Eukaryota; kingdom Metazoa; phylum Chordata; class Mammalia; order Chiroptera; family Vespertilionidae; genus Murina; species Murina feae. The sequence continues at coordinate 12,241 of PVJC01037946.1, forward strand.
AAAAATCAATTTAAAAAATCTTTAAAAGGTATCCTATCCTTTACCTTATTAAAAAAACCAAAATTATAGGATATTGATTTTATATTCAGATGTATGTAACTGATTATGTTAATATGTTTAAATACTAAGGAAATGCCTTTACTGTCTCTTAGACTAGTAAGATTTGCCTATGTTTCAAGTTGTATTCATTAGCCTATTAAAGGTGAGGGCTAAAGATGAGCAGGCATTGTCTACTTCATCTTTTTGGTCTTAACTAAGCCAATTTAATTAAAATCCCCTGTCTCTAAAAAAAAAAAAAAATTCTGTGTATCTAAAATGTGCTTTGTACTTAATGGGAGGCATTTTTGTATAGTTTATGTAAAGTATCAAATAGAAAATACTTAGCACTATAGGCTATATTCTCACGTAAAAAATAATCTTTTATGAAGTTATTTTTTAAAAATATATTTTTTTATTGATTTCAGAGAGGAAGGGAGTGGGAGAGAGAGATAGAAACATCAATGATGAGAGAATCGTTGATCGGTTGCCTACTGCACACCAGGGATTGAGTCCGCAACCTGGGCATGTGCCCTGGCCGGGAATCGAACCGTGACCTCCTGGTTCATAGGTTGATGCTCAACCCCTGAGCCATGCCAGTCAGGCTGTGACATTATTTTCAATGGCTGTGTTGTAGTGCATTTTATGGTTGCATCCTTCATTTAAAACCAGTTCCTTATTGCTGGATCTCTAGGCTTCAGTTCTACTCCTTTAAATTATCATTGGTTCTAACATCAATAAAGGCTGGAACAGTAGAGAAAAATATCATACATACATACACATAAAGTGTAGAGGGTAGCCCTCAGAGACAGCCCTCTTCTACTTTAATAAAGTATTTACCATTCTCAGACTCAGACACCTATGGTCATCAGCTACAATGACTCAGAAAGAGACACAGAAAAAGATGGAACAAACATTTTTTTAAAAATAAAGAAAAGAGCAACCTCTCTCCATTCTGCCTATAACATGCATTGTGGTGCGTTAACCCTTAAAAAGGCATTAATTCCTTACCTTTGTAATTCATTTACAATTGAAGTATGAACTTTCATTGCTATTTTGCCCTCCAACTGTGTTTTCAGTTCTTGGCATTCAGTACATAAATTCTCCAGTTGCTTCTTGCTTTTAGTTAGCTCCTTTTCTTGGCTCTGCGTTTTAGTTTCCAGAAGTATGAGTTGTTTAGTCAGCTTAGAAACTGAAAAACAAAAGGAATGGACAGAGACTTGGTACAGGAAATTTAATATATGATTAATGATTACTAATGAGCCAGCTTATTAAAAAGTAATATTTTAAAGATCTTTAGGAGATTTATAAATTAATACCAAAGGCCTTGTACTTAGACATTACTGTCCTTATATTGAGCATTCACTAAATATAAACTCTCTATTGAAGTTCAATATTCTACACTAATAAAAGAGAGACATGCAAATTGGTGTCACTCTGCTATGCCCACCAGCCAATCAGAGCAACTATGCAAATTAACCCAACAAAGATGGCAGTCAATCTGCATATGCATGCACAGAGCGGAAACTGAAGGCTCCGGCTGGAGTGAAGACTGAAGACTGAAGAGGTTTGGCTTCTCTGCTGCAGCCGGACCAAAGGCCTGGGTCCCGGTCGCCGGAGGAAAACTGGTGCCAGCAGCCAGGGAAGGAAGGCCTATCGTGAGAATATTCATGCAGCAGGCTTCTGGTCTCAATATAATTATTAAATATACAATATCTAACAAGGTATCGTTTTAGTCTTCAAGGAACTTTGTAAAAACTGAAGCCTTGAGTAACATGTAGGTATGCAAGCATGCCTCAGGATGTCGGCCCTAAACCTGCAAGATTTTCAAGGACATCCAATTTTGGCAAATGAAACTAAGGATCCTGATTTAATGTATGATTTTGATTTAATATGGACCCCCAGCACTATTCCGTTTCTTCACAGCACGCCCACTTAATAAGCCTTAGCCCTTTCCTTTACTGGTCATTAACCCCTAAGGCAGCCAGAAACAATGGCTATGCCTGGACTCAGGGTCACAAGATACAGGGTTTCCATTAAGCTAAAGACAACATCATGGCCTGTGTTGTGTTTCAGCTCGAGTTCTAAAGCAGAGTGATCTCTGGCCATGTCCCCACGAAACCATACTGAGAGACTCAAAGTTGACCTCAAGACTTAAAATTATTATCTACTTCACTCTTTTTAAAAATGTATTTATTGATTTGACAGAGAGAGAGAAACATCGATTTGTTGTTCCACTTATTTATGCATTCACTGGTTGCTTCTTGTATGTGTCCTGACCGAAGATCAAACCTGTCACTTTGGCATATCGGGAAGACATTCTAACCAACTGAGCTATCCAACCAGGGCCCCTTACCTCACTCTTGACCTTATTCATGATAACTTGCGATTTTGCTTTATACAACCCCTTGTCCGTAAACCTTCAAGTTCGGGCCTTTGAGCATTAGCTTTCCTTTCTTCTGGGTGGTGCCAATCATAATAAAATAGCCAATCTTTCTCCACTGTAATTCTCAGTGGATGAACTCTTTCTATTCAGTAACATAAACTAAGACCAAAATTTATTATTTTTCTTCCCTTTTCTCATTAAGTTTTTGTTTTATTATGTCCAGTATCTAAAGTAAATCATAAATACTTCATTCTATTTGACATAGTAGTATATAATAATAAGATACTTCCTGGACATCTGTTGAAACTAGTACATAGACGTAGTATAGCATAAAACTTTAAACCCTTCCACTCCATAAAAACATTTAGTTGGTTAAAATAAATAGCTATTTCTGGGAAATGGAAAAACAACATAGGCAGCTAACTGAATCATATAGGCCAAAAGGTTGGCCCTGCCCCACACGACCAGAAGAATCATACCTATTCAGATGTTTTCTGTTTGAGAACATTAAGCTTAGTCAATACGAAATTAATTTTCCCTGCCATCTCTAATCTTGAAAGCAAAGATAGGAGGCTCAACATCATTCACTCTCTCCCCTTTCAGACAACGCCAGAGCAGGCACACATACTTGTGTGCTGTGCACAGACCAGGGCGTGGGGATGTCCTGTGGAGGAAACTCACTGGACTCTGAGACTCACTAGAAACAAAGGAAGTGCTTGTTAAACCAGAGGCTGCTGGTTTAACTCTTCCACTTGCGGGAGGGTTCAATATCGGGGTACAGGAAGGAAAACAAAGGAAGGGTTACTTGGGCTCACGTATTGTATTTCGGCCTCCTGTTCTATATTGCTCTTCACCAGAAAAGAAAATTCAGTAAAAAAAAAAGGGAAAATGCCACTATCTTTTTGTTTATAAATTTTGGTTTTAATGAAAGTAGAAGAAATGACTCTTCATCTGGCCCAGTTCAAAGTCCAGTTTTTATATACTGAGGCCCCTAGGGGCGGGGAAGGACACTTATGAAAGTATCTGACAGATTTAACTTCTGACAGCACCCACAGTTCTGAAGGAAGGGCAAAGCACAGAGAAACTGTTTAGAGACCAACTAGTACCACTTATTCACTCGTTCAACAAACAGTCAGATACAGATCCTTGTGTTGTCACCTACAATTGATTTATAAAATATACAGAATAATTAAAGCAACACTGGAGCCTAAGAGGAAGCAATCAATGCATTATGAGTAAAGGCTGGATATGTTGTAACATAAACAACTGCATTTCAGTACAGGAAACTACATATTAAGAAACATGATCTTCTCCATTTTCCATTTAGAGGGGAGCTCTCCCAGAAAGAGGGGTACAAGTATAAAATGACAGGACAAAATCACGGCATCGCCATCACTCATGGGAAAGAGAGCTCACCTTCCTGGAGACGCTCCTGGTGGGTGTCCTTGACTTTCCTTTGCTGAATCTCCAACTGCTCTATCAACAACTTGTTTTCCTCTAAAACCAATTTCGCCTGAGTCTGAAGCTGATGCCTACAAGTGATTTACAAAATTAAATACTGCCATTCAGGTGCTCCGTGGTTAGAGACAGTCAGAGCCTAAAAGAAAGTAATACTAGTAGATGTTGCAGGGAATGAATAACTAAACGTGTTTTTTGTTTTGTTAATCCTCATCCAAGGATATTTCTTCCATTGATTTTGAGAGCGGAAGGGAGAGAGAAAGGGAGGGAGTGGGGAGAGAAACATCGATCGGTTGTCTCCTGCTGCACGTGGACATGTTTTAATGCTAAACATGTTTTTTTTTTTTAATTTATCTTTATTGTTCAGGTTATTACAGTTGTTCCTCTTTTTCCCCCCATAGCTCCCCTCCTCCCATTTCCCACCCCAACTTCTGTCCTTGCCTCCCCCACTGTCCTCATCCATAGGTGTACAATTATTGTCCAGTCTCTTCAGGCACCACCAACACCCTTAACCCCCCAAAATTGTCCGTCCACTCTATTCTATGCCTCTGATTCTATTCTATTCACCAGTTTATTCTGTTCATCAGATTTTTTATTCACTTGATTCTTAGATTCACTCGTTGATATATATTTGTTGTTCATAATTTTTACTTTCCTTTTTCTTCTTCCTCATCTCAAAGGATACCTTTCAGCATTTCATATAATACTGGTTGGGTGGTGATGAACTCTTTTAGCTTTTTCTTGTCTGTGAAGCTCTTTATCCGACCCTCAATTCTGAACGATAGCTTTGCTGGGTAAAGTAATTTTGGCTGTAGGTTCTTGCTATTCATCACTTTGAATATTTCTTGCCACTC
>PVJC01037947.1:0-16975 GCA_004026665.1 Murina feae
TCACTGCATCTGCCCCGAGTGTGTTCCTTGTGGATCTGTTTTGTTTAGGTTAGTCCCTCTCTGGCCACTGGGTGCGGCTGGCTCCTGTATCTTTAAGGAGGTGTTGCTGCAGAAGCCTCTGACGCACTTGGGAGGGGCGGGGCCTCGGGGAGTTCGCCGGGCGGGGCGGAGCAAATAGCTATGGCGCTTCTCAGCCCTGTGCTGAGAGACGCCAGGTCTCTGTGTCCCACGGTAATTGCTGCAAGCAACGCTGAGAGAAACCCGTTTTGGATTTCCTCCTGGTGCCAGTCAGTCCCCCTTCTCTGGGTGTCTGTGGGACCTCAGAAACTCGCTTGGAACTGGAGTTCAGAGCTGCTGGGGACTTGTGGCTCTCTCTGTTTTGGAAAAGAGCCACGACCTCTGGTACCAGCCCTTCCCCGAGCCCGTGCGCGCGCCTCCATACCTCTGTACTTTGCTTCTGCCGCTCCTCTGAGTCTCAGACTCTTCTCTAGTTGTAGGATTTTCACTCAGCCAGCCGTCCTGTGGGTGCGAGTGGTGTCCGTGTGTTCTTTTCGTGGTTTTTCTGAAATAGTTGTTCACAGCTGCATATACGGTGTCTACCCTATGCCGCCATCTTGTTTTCTCCCACTTCACTAATTTTTCTTAATCCTCATCCAAGGGAATGTGTAGTTTTTTAAAAAAAATATTTTTTAATTGATTTCAGAGAGGAAGGGGGAGGAAGAGGTAGATAGAAACATCCTATATAATAATAGACAAACATGCAAATTTGCCTTCACTCCACTATGCTAGGCCATGCCCACTGGCCACGCCCACCAGCCAATCCAGAGTGATATGCACATTAACCCAACAAAGATGGCGGAGGCCAGAGGCAGGATACTTGCCTTGCAGCCACAGCTACACACAAGCATTCCGGCTCTGGTAGCTGCAGGCCTGCTGGAGACTCAGAAGGCAGGGGAGACAGGGGAGACAGAGAAGACCGGCTCCAGTGCCTGAGGTTAGCTTCTGCTAGGAGTTGAAGAAGTCGCCTGTCCATGATCACGGGGGAGAAGCCGTCTGTTGCTGATCGCAGGCCACCCACGGAGAAGCTGCCTGTCAGTGATCATGGACAGGCAGCTGCTCCCTCTCGGTCTGCGATCACAGACAGGATGAGGCCTAAGCCAGAAGGTGTACATCCCCCCAAGGGGTCCCAGACTGTGAGAGGGCACAAGCTGGGCTGAGGGACACCCCCCCCGCCCCAGTGCACAAATTTTGTGCACTGGGCCTCTAGTTAATGATAAGAGAGTATCACTGATCAGCCACCTCCTGCACACCCCACATTGGGGATAGAGCCCATAACCTTTTAGTGTCTGGAATGATGCTCTAACCAACTGAGCCACCCGGCCAGGGCAGTACTTCATTCCATGGTGTGGGTATACCACATTTTATTTAGCTATCTATCAGGTGATGGGATGGTTCCACTTTTTGGCTATTTATAAATAGGCTGCTATGAACATTTGTGTACAACTTTTGTGTGGACATATGTTTTCATTTCTTTGGGTAATATACTTAAGAATGAAATTGCTAAGCTACATGGTAATTCTATGTTTAACAATTTAAGTAACTGCCAGGCCATTTTCCAAAATGACTGCACCATTTTACATTCCCACCAGCAATGCCTGAGGAGAGAATAACGAAACGGAAGCCATAGAGAGAAAACCATTAACTGGATGCCTGCTCTGTAGAATGACAACTTTTGTCACTGACAACAGGGATGAAAATGCTTCACATCAAGTTTTAGGAAAAAGGGACACTGGCTGTTGGGGTACTTTCCTCCTTCCTCCCCGCAGGCTATGGCTAAGGGAACATAAGCAGCTTTTTACACACAGACTAATGTTGCTTCAATCTCTAATAGCAGGTAATGCAGAATTTGCGGAACAGGCTTTTAAAAGTTCTCTACCATTTCCCAGATTCAGGCAGTAAGATATGTTGGCCTTATGAGTCTCAAGAATTGGTATGTAAAATGCATTAGCTTTCATATGCCAGGTCCTCACCAGTACATCAGGCTGAGCCCAGCCCAATACAGACATTCAGTACAGGTCAAGCATATGCTAGCTCCAGCACAGTGTATTCCTGCATAGTGGCATCTGTAAACCAAATAGAGGGAAACAGATGGCTCCTAAAAGGGGAAGAGAAGAAAAACAGAAGGTCAGGTAGAAAAGGGTGGGGGGAAAGAAAGGAATAGAAAGAGGGTAAGAGAAAGGAGAAGCGTATTTTCTGGTTTTGCTCTTCCCACCTGTCACAGCAATCTTGCTGCTTGCCAGCATGCTCCCTTGCAAACACAGCTGCAAGTGACAAAGAGCAGCCCTGTCCTACTCAGGGGGTCCCTTCCATGTTCCATATTGCAAACTGTACTGAAATGCCAACTGCTTACAAGAAAAGAAATGATACACCCATTAGAGCCATGAGTAGCAAACTACCATTTATGTCCAACCAACTAGCATGGAGACCCATAGGTTCCTTATACAGTGACATAAAAGGCTACCTAGGAAACTGCAAAAAGCAACAGATTCAAGAGATTAAGTACTAAAAAATGGGGCTTGTTTTAATTTTGTAGATTTGTCAGACCTGTGATTAACTTAATCCATGCAGGAGTGTCTTCTGTCATATATCTTAGGAAGTCACCCAGGTTCAATTTGCTGTGGGGCTCTGTTCTTTTACAATTAAAAGAAAATTAGCAAGTCTTTCCCCAGCAGAACTGGGGACTGCCACTAGGGATTGCCAAGGGAGGGAAATGCTTCACACCAAGTTTTAGAAGAGAAAAATACCAGCAGTTGGGGCATTTCCCTCTTTTTTCTGCCCTTGCTGAGGCCTGAGCCAAAGCCTAGGCAAAAGAAACACAAGCAGCTTCCACACACAGGCTAATGCTGCCAGCAGTGTTCCGGCGGCCTTGCTCACGGCAGGAGAAGGCGTAGTGACTAATACCGCTGGGTCTTGTAGAAGAAAAGTGGCTGGCTTCCTTTGATCAACTGAGTGGTGTGCTGATCAGTGTGATTTCCCTGTTCTGCTGACTGTGAGCGTGTTGGGGAGAGCAGGAGAGCTGGCTCCTGAGAGGCCCATGCAGGGAAGCAAATTCCATAGCTGCCGAATCACAGAAAGCAACAAGATACAGAAGAGGGCTGCCGTGGAAGCAGAGACCTTAGTTCTGCCAGCGTGTGACTCATCGATAGAAGGACGTCTGGGAGGGGAATAGAGTAGGTGCTCCTATAACTAATTCATCAATTGTAGTCCTGTACATAACTATTAACCACCATGTTCAAAACCAGAGCCCAAGCTCTTGAAACTATCATTTAGAGAAGCTCTAATCAACTCAGTTTGATGGGGAAGAGGGGGAAAAAAAGAGAGTTAGGATTAATTAAAATTGAGAAAACCAGAACTCATCAGCATATGTGGCTCCTGGAACAGTTTTTGCAACAAGGAAGTATGACCGCACCTGAGTGCAGGACTGCAGCTACCCAGCCTCTCTTCTAGCTGCCAGAGAACCAGCTGCTGGATTAACACGGTTAATGTGCTTGCATGCTATACAGATTTTCCCCTAGTAAACTGCAAAGTTTACCTGAAGATAAATATAGCAGAATCCTAGTTCTCTGTTCCATTCAACTGCTGCTGAGAAACACTTCTGTTATCTCAAATTTCATCAGCAGATTGTACTCCTTCCTGGGGAATAACAGCAAAAAGTCGCTTTCTAAAAGCATGGTCTCTGAGGTAAAATATAGCATATTTAGATGACTTCTTCCAAAAAGGATAACTTTCCACCTTTAAAGTTTTAATTCTTGATAGCGTATGTGATTTCTTACATTAGATCTAATCACTGCTGCTTTAAAGCGTAAATAGTTAATTGCAAATTGAGCAAATTACTTTGGCTATCCTAGTACCAGAAATGAAATGGCTTAGGTCAGCAGGTGGCATGTCATTTCAGTGCTGCCTGGGGGCCCAAAATACAGGTCATTTTTATTCTGGTGACAGCAGGGATGAAAGCCAGTGCATTTAACATTGCCTTCTGCCTCCATTCTCATAGCCATCTTGGGCACAAAAGAGTTTACAGAAGCCCCTAAGCCTATAATTCCAGCATTTAGGCTACCTCTAGGGCTTCAAGAGTTGAAGCTACCCAAGGAAATCTGGGACATAATATTCTGACTTTGAACTTCAGAGACACAAAGCTTCTTGGCCACACAGGAAAATGAATTCTTCTTAACAATTCTTAAGCATGTCAACATGCAATTCTATACTGTAGGACTTTCCTTGGAGTAAGCGAGTGGCCATCATACCTCTACTCAAGGGGCTGAGGAAATCGTCCAGTCTCTGCTCCTGGGGAGAGAAACATTGGAGGAAGAAATGGACTTAAGCCAAGAAATAGAAAGGAAGGTGATGGGGTTGGGAAGACAGGCAGGAGAAGACAGGGTAAAATAGGAGAAAAACCCTTCTGTCCAGAAATCAGGAGCCTCTTTCAGTGTTGGAACAATTAAATAAACCCAAACACAGCTTTTCTGTCAAGCCTCCATTCCCCCACACGTATTCCAAATTCGTACTGTAGTAGACTAAAAAACTAATGTAGCCTCCCAAAGCTTGTCCCTCTGGTAATAGTCAAAATTAGATCAGATTATTAATTGTGTCTAAACTTTAAGATATAATTGTGTCAACTTGCCAGGAAGAAGGAAATGGGTTTTGATACTAACTTACAAATTTTCAGGACTGTATGTCTTATCCTTAGACAACTATACTTTTGTAGTTGTATTCTCTTGTCATTTTTAGTCATACCTACATAGTAAAATAGAAAATAAACATCAGCTTTAGAATTAGACGTTTAGGCTCAGTGTATGTGTGTGTGTGTGTGTGCGCATGCTTACCTAGTATCATTTTCGACAACTACTTCTCAGTACATTTAATTCATCTAGAAATCATCTAAATCCTGCTTCTGAGGTCCACAGTGAAGGATGACTGGTTCAAGAATAAACCTGAAAGTCATGTCCGTATCTTGTGCTGGTGTTTCCTGAAAACAACAACAACAAACCTTTCTCTCTTCACTGGGGTTGACAAAATGGCAAGTTGTAAGTGAAAAGCTGCCAAAGGCAACCACTGCCAGTATAGGACAGCCTGTATCCACACAAAGCCAAGAGGAGAAAGTTGTCCTAAAACACAGTTTAAGCCCCTAAATCCGACCATGCCCCGACACCAGTTACATCCCCGAACTTACTAATTATGTAAGTCAATACATTCTCTTTTTTGCTTCAACAATTTGAGTTTTTTACCACTTGAAACAGTCCTCACTAACACACCACCAAATAGCCTTGGACAAGTCACCAGACCCACTGTGTATCAGTTTTCTGAACTCTAAGGAGGGGAGAAATCATGTTCGTTTACTTTATAGAATTAAAAACTGTTAAGTACTACACAGGAAGCATTGATATTTTAACTAAAACAGACTGTAGGGATAGAAGAAATAAGATATTCAAGGGCTAAATTGCTCCTAGCTGCTAGTGCTGATAAGATAACATTCTACTTCTATTAGTTTTCTCATCATTTGCCCTGGTAGGGCCTGTGAAATCTTTATCAAACCAGTTAATCACCTAGTAAATCTTTAAGTATTTTCCCTTTTACTTTCAGCTGACAAGACTTTCCACCTTCTTGGACATCTCTGGACAAGCTACCTGAGTAGTATACCATAATGGCTGAGCAAAGGGAAAATTAACAGTTCAATTTTCAAGGTGTGTATTTGTGTGTGTGTCATGATGCATACACATATGCTCTGGGAGATGAGATAAAGGAAAAATTCTCACATGAAGGCAATTCAGGGATGAAAAGATTCTATTCCTATATATGAAAATCTAAGTGCCTCAACTAATAATATACTAAGTTAGTATTCTAAAGCAGAATTGAACTACTGATTACATTTTCAATTCAAAATTCATGATATGTCATGTGTATTTTGGAATTTGTTGTAGTGTCCTGAAATATGCTTCGTTTCACAGGTTACATCTCTCATGGATAGCAAAAAGAATATAAAACTTTCTGTAAAAATGTACCTGACCTATCAAATATTGATATGAAAAAGATTATTAGTGAAACAAATACCTAAAAGTAAAGGCACTAACTTCTAGTCCTCTTGTAAGTGATATAAGTGGGAAAATAAATAAATAAGAAAAGCACAGATATATTTTATAAGAGCTAGGAAGAAAAATAATGAATGCACTACACTTTCAACTTTCAAAGTTTCTGGGCCTAAAGATTAAGTATGAAATCACTCTTGAGAGATTTATTTCAAGATGTCAATACCTTTGACATTAATTAATTTTGTTCATCCTATATAATAAAAGCCTAATATGCTAAGTGTCCGACAGTTTGACCAGTCACTATGATGTGCACTGACCACCACGGGGCAGACGCTCCAACCGGTAGGTTAGCTTGCTGCTAGGATCCGGCTAATCGGGACTGAGTGAGATGGGCTGAACACGCCCTGGAGCCCTCCCGAGGTCCCTCCTCAGCCCCGATCATGCACTGGTGGGGGTCTCTCGGCCGGGCCTGTGCCCTCTCGCAATCTGGGGCCCCTCAGGGGATGTTGGAGAGCCAGTTTTGTCCCGATCCCCTCAGGCCAGGCTGAGGGACCCCACTGGTGCATGAATCTGTGTACTGGGCCTCTGGTTATACATAAAATTATAACTATATGCTATGACTGGTACAAAGAATGCCATGGTTCTGCATTTTCTAACCTTAATTAGTGTTTCATATAAGCTGAACACTAATATTTTATTTTATGCTTTCTTTATTGATTAAGGTATTACTTATATGTCCTTAACCCTCCCCCCCCATTACCCCCCCATACCTTCCACTCATGCCATCACTCCCCTGGTGTCTGTGTCCATTGGTTAGGCTTATATGCATGCATACAAGTCCTTTGGTTGATCTTTCCCCCTTACCCCAACCCTTCTCTACCTTCCCTCTGAGTTTTGATGGTCTGATCAATGCTTCTCTGTTTCTGGATCTGTTTTTGTTCATCAGTTTATGTTGTTCATCAAACACTAATATTTTAAAGCAAATAAAAGATATGATGCTTTTCTAAAGGTTTCTGACTCACTAAAATGTTTCTGAAAGCTAAAATACATTGATAAAAGTTGCATACTTTTTAACTATAGAAAGGAGTCAAAGAAGAATTTCAATTATTATCTTTCTTCTAAAAGGAAAAGCTGGAAGTCAGAATATTAACAGTCATTCTTACAAATTACAGTATGTAGTTTTTTCTTTAGAAAGATTCAAACAAATCATTAGCTCTGTCAAACCAATACCACAGAAATTTGCTCCCAGGTGTTTCAGGAATAAAAATGCTGTGTCAAATTGGCTTGGGATTATTGGATTTGGTTTGGGTAATATCAAACAACTTTAACTAAAATCAACATGCCTTTTCCTACACATCTTTTAGGCTCCCTGCAGCCCATCCTGAGATTCTAACTCAACTGGTCTAAGATGGAGCCTAGCTGCAGTGTATTTCAAAGCTCTCCAGGTGACTCTAGGGTACAAGCTAGGCCTGAGAACACCTATCTTACAGGTATATGTGGCTTTGGTCTTCAATACAAAGACTAGATTTTATTTTGATAATTATCCCAGTACTATTGAGCAAATCATTACTATTTAAATCACTATACTTTCACTAATATACCACTAGATATGTAAGCTCCTTAAAAACCGAAGCCCTATCAGCCAAGTTCAGCACTGAGGTTAAGTTGAATGCCTAGTACACAATAGGTGCTCTATAAATATTTATGAATGAATGAATTAAAAGCTGAAAAGTACACTTCAGCTTTAGTAGCTTGAAGCAATACAGTAGAAGCTCTCTTAAACCAATAACGATCAGAACCAATAATTAATGAGATAATGAAAAAAGTTATCTAAATCAGCCCTAGCCGATTTGGGTCAGTGGATAGAGCGTTGGCCTGTGGACTGAAGGGTCCCAGATTCAATTCTGGTGAAGGGTACATGCCTGGACTGCAGGCTTATTCCTAGCGCAGGACATGCAGGAGGCAGCCAGTCAATGATTCTCTCTCATCATTGATGTTTCTCTCTCTCTCTTCTTCTCTGAAATCAATAAAATAAACAAGTTACCTAAATCAAGGCATAAAGATTTGTTATGAATACCTAAGCATTTTACTTCTTATTTTTAAAAAATATTTTTTATTGTTTTCAGAGAGAAAGGGAAAAGGAGAGAGAGAGATAGAAACATCAATGATAAGAAAGAATCTGCCATAACCGGTTTGGCTCAGTGAATAGAGCATCGGCCTGCGGACTGAAAGGTCCCAGGTTTGATTCCGGTCAAGGACATGTACCCGGGTTGCGGGCACCACCCCAGTGGGAGGTGTGCAGGAAGCAGCTGGTCGATGTTTCTCTCATCTTTCTCTCTCATCTTTCTCTCTCATCGATGTTTCTAACTCTCTATCCCTCTCCCTTCCCTGTAAAAAATCAATAAAAATATATTTAAAAAAAATAAAATCAATAAATTTAAAAAAAAAAGGAAGAATCATTGACTGGCTGCCTCCTGCACACCCCATACTGGGAATCAAGCCTGCAACCTGGGCATGTGCCCTGACCTGGAATCGAACTATGTCCTCCTGGTTCATAGGCTGACACTCAGCCACTGAATCATGCTGGACAAGGTAAGCATTTTATTTCAACTTAAATGCACTTCCACTTGCTAATCTAATATAGCACCAGACCTTTTGTTTATATGGATCTATATGTTAAAGAGTGTCAAAATATCTTTTTTTTCATAAATCATAACCATGATGCATCCAATACTATTTTAATTTTGGTGAGAAGTTAAGACACTGGAAGCAATCTGAAGGTAGAATCTAGGAAACTATTATTTTACCTCAATTTACTTAATTGGGCAGCGTTATTTTACTAACTCACCTTTATTAACTCTTTCCAAAGCATTTAAAACTTGGTTTTTCTGGGAACAACTTGCTTTTTCATAAGGAATTGTTTTAGGTAATAGTTCAATTACAATAATAATCAATGATATACACAGTTTTGGGAACAAACACAACTCACTCTTTTTTTTTTTTTTAATTGATTTTTTACAGAGAGGAAGGGAGCAGGGTAGAGAGTCAGAAACATCTATGAGAGAGAAACAACGATCAGCTGCCTCCTGAACACTTCCCAGTGGGGATGTGCTCGCAACCAAGGTACATGCCCTTGACCGGAATTGAACCTGGGACCCCCAAGTCCGCAGGCAGACGCCCTATCCACTGAGCCAAACCGGTCAGGGCTCGCTCTTGATAACCATTCTACAACTGATGGGAGATGTGTGTGAGTACCCTACATAACAACCTACTGGCCACAGGCATAGAGAGGGAGTGAGAAATGACAGTTAAGCCAGTGTCAGCTGAGATTTTTTTCCTCCACAGAGCATTTACTGTTATAGAAATGTTGGCAACAGGTTTCTTCTTATTGACCTTTCCAATTCCCAAGAGCAGTCAATTCATCCTTTCAGTAGCAGATCATCTGAACTGAGTCCCAACGAAAAGTATCACCAAGTCTCATATACTGTAATGCATCATGAAGGACCATCAGGCATAGAGGCAGCAGGAGTCAAGGGATCTCTTAATACAAAACACTCCCAATGAGGTGCATCCAGATGCCCTAGTTCACAGGTGAGGCACTTATAAGTAAACTATTGTGGGATCCATTTAAAATATAACAGAACATGAGCCTAAAATCTGAATTTAAAAAATACTCAACTCATTATTTTACTTAGAATCTTTGTAGTAAAAGCCTCAAAAAGAAACAAACAAGAATAGGTCTGTTTTGCTTATTTTGAATCAGCTCCCATTCGGCAAGTGTCTCCAAAGAGGACATTCTGGCAACAAAGAACTGCTGCCACCAGGAGGCTCTACAATGCACCTTATATCGAAAGTCTTGAAATTTAAAATGCTCTTGTTTCTTTATAGCTAATAGCTAATGTGATACCTTTGCAAATACAAAAATTTCCATAGAAAGTTTTTAAAAAAATAAAGTTATAGCATTCCTGCTTCTTACTCCCAGGCAATAAGACCTCAGATTTTGAATGTTATTTGTAATAAGAAAGGATAACTATTAAAAAATTTTTCATTGGGTAGAAATTTTTAAAATTTAAACCTTTCCCAAGCTGATAATTCCAACTTTATTCCATTGGACATCTGGAAGAAATTCTGAGACAGACTTTGCATTTTCAGGATCTATGACAAATGAACTAAAATTATTTCTGGGTTAAATCTGAAGGTGATGACAATGGAAAAATGAAAACTTTCACTTTAAGGATCTATAAACCTTGATTATTTTCAAATTAGTCTCAGCTGGTATCACAGTCAAGATTTTAAAGATCTGGATTTTTCAAAAACTGGTCCTCATTAACATTTTTTTAAAGGAGAGTGAAGAAATTTTTAACAACTGTTAATTTCTAGGATTTGAAACTTGCTCAAGACGGACATGTCACTTCGATTTTCCATGAAATTTTTTAACCTGTGTGTTTACTTCACCAATAATGGCTCTTCCAATCAATAAATCAGGAGCTAGTTGTAAAAACAGAATGTAGATTTCAGATACTCCTGTTTAAAAGACCGTTAGACAGGGAAACACATTAAGATCTGCTATAGAATACTTGTGTTTCCTGTTAGTAAACAAACCATGTGCTGTCCTTCTCCCCAGGGCTCAGTTTCTTAAAACAGTTACATTATTCACAAGCACAAATAGTTTTTTAGCCTTTTGCTGAGCTGATGGGTTTTTTACTTATCTAGTTTAAAAAGGAATCAAGTGCCATATTTTATAAAGATAACTGATTTTATCTGCTTTAAACATAGTAAAAAAAAAATCAAGAGAAAGTAACTGAGGGGGGAAAAAACCCCCAAAATGTTAGCACAAAAAATATTATTGATATTAATCTGTTTTGATTTACAGAAAAATGTAACTGAGGGTTTTCCCCCAAGTTCATACTTTGCTTGATTGGAGGAAATGAAAGAACAGTGCTTTTCACTACATCACGTCCAGTGGGCTATTAATGCTCAAGAGCTCTTTGGTTCCCATCTTAGAACCACCTAACACTTGATATCGCTGCACATTCACACAGCTGTAATCTTGGGTGTCTGAGTTTTACAGGAGAGGGTTTCCTACCATTTTAGAATAGCCTTGCTCAATCAGGATTCCGCACTGGAAGTACAGAACACAAAAACTTAATTCAGTGATTATTTTTTCAATGATCATAAGAATAGTACATAACTAGCACTACCATTCTAGATCCATAGGCATGTTATTTCAATACATTGAAAATATTCCAAGAGTTTTAGGGCTTAATTCTCCCATGGAATTCAAGTTGGTTTAGCAACTGCAGAAGAGAATGAAACTTCTTGAATTATATAGGAAAACATACTTTTTATTCTCCATGTTTTGCTTGGTGAATAGAGGGGGGGCGGAGAGAGAGAATTGGTGTCTCTTTTAAAATGTCATCTAGTCCAGTCCTGACTGGTTTGGTTCAGTGGATAGAGCATTGGGCGAAGGACTGAAAGGTCCCAGGTTCAATTCCAGTCGAGGGCATGTACCTTGGTTTCGGGCTTGATCCCCAGTAGGGGCTGTGCAGGAGGCAACTGACGTTTCCTTCTCATCGATATTTCTAACTCTCTACCCCTCTCCCTTCTTCTCTGTAAAAAATGATTAAAAATAAAATTTAAAAATGTCATCTAGCCTAGCCAGGTGTGGTTCTATGGTTGAATGTCAACCCAGGAACCAAGAGGCCACCAGTTTGATTCCTGGTCAGGACACACGCTTGGGCTGTGGGCTCGATCCCCAGTGTGGAGTGTGCAGGAGGCAGCCAATCAATGATTCCTTCTCATCATTAATGTTTCTATCTCTCTTTCCTTCTCCTTTCCTCTTTGAAACCAACAAAAAAATATTTTTAAAGATATCTATAACATGGCTCAAGCTGAAGTAAGTAAAACCAACTCCAGCAGCAGCAGAATCTCACAGGTGTGAACAGGTAGCAGGCTGCTTAGAGCTTGCCCAGCTCACTTAAACAGAGGTTTGCCCCATCCTAACTGAGATCATGTCTCATGAGAAGGCACTACCAACTAACCCTGGCTTCAGTGCAACACACATTTTCTAGGTGAAAGCCAACTCCGGACAGAAAAGTATAAAAATATGATTCTTAGGGGAATTTTCCTCTAAAACTCTAGGCTTGCAGAGCACATTTTCAAGTTTGTCACTGGGTAGACTTAACTGTTAACCTGACTGAAGGGTACAAAACTCCTAGTGTCTGGCAAATAGTGAGTGCTATATAACTGTAGGTATTCTTAACAGTATAATTAACATTAATAGTAATGAAAACAATAGTACAAAATGTGTTGTTTTCAAACTATACAAGCTCACCCTCTGATCTTCCCCTAACAATCTCTGCTCTAGCAATCCTAAACTACTTAAGTTAGAGAGTCCTTTACACAGAGCAAACAAATCTTCACAAGAACATGTGGAAAACATTTATTTACTCCGGATCCTGTCATTTTTTACTTAGGTGGAAAAAAGTCTAATCTGTTCTTTATGGAAATTTAAAACATTTATTTTCCTACTGTGCTAAGGTATTTCCGTTAGTTAATTTTCCAACTGGAGAAGAACTCTAGTTCTGTAACATTCTACCTATGAGGAAGCCTTATCAAATATGAGGGACCTCGAGTGTATCTGTAGAAAATCAACTTAGAGAGCCACTGCCTGTGCTCCTCCTGCACTCTACTGCTGCCCTACCACAAGGGCGAGGCAAGGGGGAAGATTAAACTGATAATATTCTAAGACATCAAATATCATAACCTCACAACTTCCAATCACTTACTCAGAAAAAATGAATGGACATATCCAACAAAGGAAACATTATGTGTTCCCTTTCTATGGTAGGCTTAAATGTATGTTGGTAAAATAAAATCTAATTGAGGCTTTAAATGCACATTTTAAATGTCAGTTCAAAATGTATCAAACTTCTAACACATGACTAAAAGAAAGGGTATGAGTTGGGTCTTCAGGACTGACATGCTCTCAGCATTGGGCATATAAAAGGTGCTTAATAAGTATTTGCTAAATAAATTGATCATTATAACTTTTCATTTACATTCAAGGTAAAATCCTATCCAGCATGTTAAAAAGCGTACCTTTTATAAAAATTACCCTAAAAATTGTCACAACCTTTCGAGAGAGCCAACAGGTAAAACATAGGTTTCAGAAATGTTTTGGGATACCTGCCTAACTCGCAAATCCTTTTCTCTAAGAGATACTTCCTGGTCTAGCCTGTCTACTGGTGACGTGGTCCCCTGGCCAAAGAGAACAAGCCAATGAGTCTGGGATGGTCTCTTGAAAAGAGAAGATAGAAACTTAGGAACTATGCAGTAGCCAGAAGCTGCCTGCCTGCCATGTGTTCAGAGAAACTGAGAAAGCCAGTCTGTAGAGAGGGGAAATGAAGCAGATGCAGATGAGGACAAAGGGACACAAGAGACAGAGACTCTCCAGTTCCAGTCCCCAAAGCTGCCGCTGGGTTCTTGAGATGTCCTAATATGGTTCCAATCAATTCTCCTTTGTGCTCAAGCTAGTTCTAGTTAAGAGTCCTTTACACAGAACAAACAAGTCTTCACAAAAACATGTAAAAAACATTTATTTACTCCGGATCCCGTCATTTTTTACTTACAGGAAATAATCAAAATTATTGTCCAAATAATTTATGTCCAAGACTGTACACTTCAGAGCTAGGCATAAAACAGCAAAGTACTGGGAACAATCCAAATGTCTAAAAATAGTGAACTGACTAAACAAACTCTATACCCATATGACAGGAGACTATCAAGCCACTAAAAACTAATATTCTTGAAGAATATTTAAAAATGGGGAGAAATGCTTAAGACATAAAAATAAGTATTTAAAAAATAATGAATGTAATACCAACCTCAATTCTATTTTTAATACAAATGTATGGCATAGAAAAAAGGGAAAAAAAGAATCTAAAACATGGAAGTAAAATCACAGCTAAATTTTATTTTTCTCCAAATGAACATGCATGGCTGTTAAAATTAGAAGAAAAAATATTTGAAGAAATTATAAACTACAACCACCAGTGTCAATAATTCAGTCTCCTCTCACAGGTCTGGCAAAAAAAAAAAAAAAGTTGTATTGTATTAACAAATTTAATTATTAAAATTTAATTGATTATAAACAAGAGACTCTTGAGCAGGTGGATTTTAGTAGGAAGGAAAGACCCCCAGCCATTCTATGTAATAAAAGCCTAATATGCTAAGTGTCCAGCTGTCCATTCAACCAATCAAAGCATAATATGCTAATTATATGCTAAGGATGCTCAACTGCTCACTATGACATGCACTGACCACCAGGGGGCAGACATTCCAACTGGTAGGTTAGCTTGCTGCTGTGGTATGGCCAATTGGGACTGAGCGAGAGGGGCCAGACATACCCTGGAGTCCTCCCTGTAGTCCCTCCCCAGCTGGCCAATCTTCCACATCCCTCCCTGACCCTGATCATGCACCAGTGGGGTTCCTCAGCCTGGCCTTTGCCCTCTTGCAATTTGGGTCCCCTTGGGGGATGTCGGAGAGCTGGTTTCAGTCCAATCCCATAAGCCAGGCTGAGGGACCCCACTGGTGCACGAATTTGTGCACCAGGCCTCTAGTTATTTATAATTTAGCAAACATTCAGAGATATAAGCTTTAGAAAGCAAGCAGCCCTAAAACAAAAGCAGAAAGAGCAAACAGTAATCAGGGAAATGGGTATAAGAGAGCCACTATGACCTAGCCTTGTGCTATTTATGCACTTCCCCTTTCACTTGACAATCTAATAAATTATTTCTCAACCAGTATAATCCATCTACTCCTTTAAATAAATGTATATATCATATTCTTCTTAGATGTTATTTTAATTTAAAACAGTCTTGAGCCACATGGCCTGGATTGCCAGCTCTGAAACAGTGGGCATGTGACTTAACCTCTCATCCATAAAATGGGGATAGCAGTACCCATTTCCTAGGGCTACTGTAAGAATTAAATGAAATAGTGTATTTAAAGCACACAAAGAAGTGTCTGACAAATAGTAAGTGCTATGTAATTGCAGGTATTCCTATAATTTACTATTAACAGTAATGAAAACAATAATACAAAATGCTTTTGTTTTCAAACTATACAAGCTGACCCTCTAATCTTTACCTGACAAAGTCTCTGCTCCAGCAATGCTAACCTACTGGTTCACTGAATATGACCTGCTGTTACCTATTACCGTGCCTTTGCACATGCTGTTCTTTCTGCCTGTAAGGGCTTTGTCCACCTAGCAAATTCCTACTCAACATCCAACACTCAATTCCAGTATCAGCTTGTTGTGAAGACTCCCATAATGCTCCACCAAGATAACCTTCATTTTCTGTATGCCACACATATTCTAACTTCAAATTTATTGTAATTGTTTACATGTTTAAATCCCCTCAAACAAAAGTCTGAGCTCAGTCAAAACAGACTCTAAACATACATTTGTTGGAATTCAGGGAGTAATCATGTATTCATTTACCAAGAGTATACACAGAAAGACAGCAAGATGGCGGCATAAGGTAAACACCGTAAATGCAGCCATGAACAACTATTTCAGAATATCCACGAAAAGAAAACACGGACACCACTCACAACCACAGGAAGGCTGGCTGAGTGAAAATCCTACAACTAGAAAAAATCTGAGACTCGGAGGAGCGGCAGAAGCAAAGTACAGAGGTACGGAGGCGCGCGCACGGGGCTCGGGGCTCGGGTTGGCGCCGGAGGACGCGGTTCTTTTCCAAAACGGAGAGAGCCACAAGTTCCCAGCGGCTCTGAACTTCAGTTTCAAGCGAGTTTCTGAGGACCCAGACACCCGGAGAAGGGGGACTAATGGGCACCAGGAGGAAATCCAAAGCGGGTTTCTCTCAGTGTTGCTTGCAGCAATTACCGCGGACACAGAGACCCTGTGTCTCTTAGCACAGGGCTGAGAAGCACCATAGTTATTTGCTCCACCCTGCCCTGCAAACTCCCCGAGGCCCCGCCCCTCCCAAGCTGCGTCAGAGGCTTTTGCATATAAAAGACTGAGTAGCCTAAGGCAAAGGCTAAATCAACACCTCCTTAAAGATACAAGAGCCAGCCTCACCCAGTGGCCAGAGAGGGACCATACTAAATAAAACTCAGATCCACAAGGAACACACTCGGGGCAGATGCAGTGAGCACAAAAGCCCCACTGAAACAACTCTTGCCCCAGAAGGGTGTCTCTAGCACAGAAGTTCTCCCACTATAGGCACAGCTGACTCTCATAACCAAGTGGCTTAGAGGTTAATTCCTCTCAGTAATCACCTAACTCAGAAAGGGAAGCAGCCAAAATGCGGAGACAAAGAAACAGGTCACAAATGACAGAAATGGAGGAAAGAAAACGACAGGATATAGAGTTCAAAACCACGGTTATTAGGTTTTTCAAGAACTTTCTAGAAACTGCTGATAAATTTACTGAGACCACCGATAAATTTAGTGAGATCCTCAATGAATCTAATGAGACCCTCAAGGATATGATAAAGGACCAACTAGAAATTAAGCATACACTGACTGAAATAAAGAATAATATACAGAGATCCAACAGCAGACGAGAGGATCGCAAGAATCAAGTCAAAGATATGAAATATGAAGAAGCAAAACCCACCTAGCCGGAAAAGCAAAAAGCAAAAAGAAAAAAGAAAAAGGTTCAAAAAGTATGAAGATAGTGTAAGGAGTCTCTGGGACAACTTCAAGCGCACAAACATCAGAATTATAGGGGTGCCAGAAGAAGAGAAAGAGCAAGATATTGAAAACCTATTTGAAGAAATAATGACAGAAAACTTCCCCCACCTGGTGAAAGAAATAGACTTCCAAGTCCAGGAAGCACAGAGAACCCCAAACAAAAG
>PVJC01037948.1:0-16975 GCA_004026665.1 Murina feae
CTATGGGGGAAAAAAGAGGAACAACTGTAATAATCTGAACAATAAAGATAAATTAAAAAAAAATAAAAAAATAAAAAACAATAAAGTCCATAACCTTAAAAAAAACACACACAAAAAAACAAACAAAAAAACAAAAACAAAAGAAAAACAGACAAACCATATTCCTTTAATTTTCATAGACATTGAGGAACATTTTGAAAATATTAGAGTTTCTAGTAACCTTAACCTTTAACCTTAACCCTTAACCTTTGCTCTCATATATTTTAAGCAGGCATACCTCAGAAGACAGAGACTGTGGGAAATGACAAATGTATTTACCTCTCAGTCAAGTGAGGTTTCCCATGAACTCTCACAGGGTGCGAAGAAAAGTTTACGTCACAGTTGCTATCTTTCAGATTGGGCAGATAGACTCATATTATCTTAGATAATGACAGAATCAAGAAAAAGAGCAAGGTCTTACAAATGATAGGATGTTAGCCCAAGGCAGTGTCAAAGACCAGGGGAAGGAACCAGAACACTTACTGGTAAGTGGTGGGGCTGACATTGATGCGCCGAGGGTGACTTCCCGATTCAAATTTGCTTGCCAGAGTGACATTATTTCCAAATAGGCAATATCGTGGCATTCTTACCCCAACAACTCCAGCCAGCACAGAGCCTGAATGAATGCCTATCCTCATCTAAAAAAAAAAAAAAAGAAAAAGATATATTATGTTTTCATTTGTAATGCAATTATTTTAATGAGAAGTACTGCTAATTATGCACACAAACAATGAACTCCTCAAAGGGCCTGGTTATTGTGAGCCCAATATTTGGATAAACATGGATGCTGTGAAATAAGTGAGTAAGTGGACTTATTAAAATTGCATTTAATTTGCTACATAAATCTAGTCATGTTACAAGTTAAATCAGGTTTCATTTGTACATTAAATGCTCTATACATGAAAAATGTATTATTCTCCTTCCAGTTATTTATTCTCATATAAAACCACATTTCCCCTCCATAGCCTTAAACACAATTATAAATTAAATATTTATATTTCTGTTTATTATATTTCAATGTTGGATTTTTTCCATGAGAGGAGAATCCATATGTATTTCCTTATTGCTGAATATTCAACACTTAGTTCTGTACCAAGAGCAAAGTAGACACTCAATAGTAAGTGATGAAAATAGACTAAATTGCTTAAATTCCCCAACATAGTATTAAAATGGAGTTATACAGCATTCAATCCTGGTGTCTGTCAATAAAAATCAATCGAAACCCTGAAGAGTAAAATAAGTGTTGCATATTTTATTCTCTGAGAATATGATAAATACTAGTCTGGTACACACCTTGAAGGAGCCCTCAATATGCACTTAATATACACTTAAATAAGGTTTCAGTAATAAAGTTGTATCCCCATGATCTACCCCAAATAACCAAAGCTAATGGTGACCAAGTGGAAAATGCTACCCTTATTACTAGGGGAGTGTGAGTAACTCTGGGAAATGAGGAGGAAATCTGATCTCTAGATGTCCACTAGGTGGGCAGTGTCAGCTTTTCCATACCATGTATGCTATTGCTGCTATAGTTGTGAGAATAAAATGCTACTCTTAGACTAACCCTGCTCATCAAACTGGAGACTTCTGCATGTATCAATCCATAATAAGACAGGTTAAAACCAATGTGATTTAGCTGAGGTCCTAATAACCTCATCATCTACTCTTTAAAAAATGACTCTAAAATTTATTTAGAAATTCCATACATTAGGAGGGACCAAGATATACTTAAGAAGAAAAAGTTGAAATATTTGTCTTATAAGATATCAAGTCTTTGTATAAATATCTAATTAGTACACAGATATTATAATATTGATGCATAGAGATGTAGACTAATAAACAAATAGCACCCCCCCCCCAAAAAAAAACCACTTCAATGTGTATATAGGTGATTGACATATGACACAGTTGGCAATTCAAATTAGTGAGAAAAAATATGGCATTTCCATTAGGATATTCGGTATCAACTGTGTCTTATGTGGAAAAATAACCTGAGTACAATAAAGATTTTAATGTGAAAGGTATAATATAACAGCTTTAAAAACAACTATTTCAATTATAAATAAGTGTCATATACTTTATCCTCTGAGAATATGATAAATACTAATCTGGTCCATGGCTTGAAGGAGTTCTCAAGGTGCAGTTAACATACACTTAAATAAAGTTTCAGTGATGAAGTTGTATACCCTTGATCTATACCAAAATAACCAAATCTGCAGTCAGTTAAAACCTAAAATATAGACACAGAAAACTATATAGATTTTTATTAGTCTCTTAGTAACTTCATTACTGAAAATTTATTTAAGATGAGTGGTCCAGCTTGCCAGGCACCTAACTCTGTTCCCCTTAGTCAGTCAGGTAGCAAGTTCTTATCACTGTGTTTCTCTTCATATGTTGTGATATATAGGGTGTCCCCTCAAAAGGTATACATAACTTCATATCTCATAACTTACTTAATTTTCACTCCTTTTTCAGGTTTAAGTGGTTTCAAATAATGAGGTAAGCCTGACTAAAATTTATCCTAAAGTACCACTAGATTTTGTTTTTATGGGGACACATTAAAGATAAAATTCATGGTAAAAAACTGGCAATAGTTGATGAATTAGGGGCACAATAATATTAAATGAAATTGTTCTTGATGTTTGTGATTCTATAGCTTTGTATTATTAGAGGTGCCTGGACCAGAATGGTCATCAGTTTGAAACAGGCATTGATAAAAATAATTATTCATTTCTGTAGAATCTTTCAAATTTTGAAAATGAACAATGTTAATAAACACTGAATTTATAATCATCCATGTGTATACATTTTTGGGGGGACACCCCAGAATATGGTTTTTAAAAAACTTGAACCTGGGTCAGGAATATCCTTATGTTCCAACTCATGATTCGGTAAGATAGATAACAGAAGTCCAGAGTGTGAGTATTAAAGTTGCCCTTTAAGGTAATTTTCATTCTTTTGTTTAGATCCATATTTACATCTAGTATAATTTTCCTTCTGCCTAAAAGACTTCCTCAAACTTTTTTTAAAGCTGAAAGTCTACTGGCAATGAATTCTTTCAGTTTTTATATGTTTGAAAAAATTTTTATTTTACTTTCATATCTGAAAGATATTTTCACTGGGTATAGGATTCTAGGTTAATATTTTTTTCTGGTACTTCAGTGATGGTGCTCTACTGTCCCTTTCTTGGCATTGTTTCTTATGAAAAATCTGCTGGCATGCTTGTCTTAATTCCTCCATATGTAATATACATATCGTTCTCAACTTATGATGGCTCAACTTAAAATTTTTGGACTTTAAGACAGTGCAAAAGTAATACACATCAGTAGAAACTGTACTTCAAATTTTGAATTTTTGTCTTTTCCTGGGCCAATAATATGTGGTATGCTATTCTTTCATGATGATGGGCAGTAGCAGCCAGCTGCAGCTTCTAGTCAGTCACATGGTCACATGGTAAACAATTGATACTCTACAGTAAGCTTGCCAGCATCTTTTGTATATTGTGGTCTAGGCATTTTTGTTTTTTTGGCATGTTTTAATAGGCCAGGCTAAGGATGATGTTCAGTAGGTTGGGTGTATGAAACGGATTTTCAATTTATAACATTTCAACTTATGAAGTACTTACTGTTATGTAATTCCATCATGAGTCAAGGAGCATTTTTATATCTTTTCTTCTGGCTGCTTTAAATTTTTCTCTTTTTTTATAGTTTTGAAAATCTTTAGTTATGATTTCTCTGAAGCTGTTTTGGAATGTTTCTTGTGTTTGAGATTTGTTCAGTTTTTTGGATCTGTAGGTTTTATAGCTTTCACCAAATTAAAAAAAAATCCACCATTATTTCTTCAAATATATTATCTATCCACTCTATCTTATCAGAAAAACTAATTGCATATTTATTAGGATACCTGACATATTTTCACAATTTACTGATAATCTGTTCATTTAAAATGTTTTTTTTCTCTGTTTATTTTGGATAATTTCTGTTGCAATGCCTTCAAATTTACTAATATTTTCTTTTGTAATGTATAATCTTTGTTAATCACATCCAGTATCTTTTTCATCTCAATCATTGTGATTTTCTTCTCTAAAAGTTCCATTTGGGATTTATTTTTATCTTTAAGACTAGAGGCCTGGTGCACAAAACTTTATGCACTTGGGGGTGGGGGGGGTGGGGTGGCCCTCAGCCCAGCCTGTGCCCTTTTGCAGTCTGGGACCCCCAGGAGATTGGGCCTAAGCTGGCAGTCAGACATCCCTCTGGCAGCCCGGAAGCCCTTGGGGGATGTCCACTTGCCAGCAGGGAGCAGGCCTAAGCTGCAGTTGGACATCCTTAGTGCTGCTGAGGAGGCAGGAGAGGCTCCCACAACCACTGCTGTACTGGCAGCCCTCAGCCTGGCTTGTGGCTGAGCAGAGCACCACCTGTGGGAGTGCACTGACACCAGGGACAGGTCCTTCATTGTGTGTCTGTCCCCTGGTGGTCAGTGCATGTCATAGTGACCAGTCATTCCCAGTGGTTGTGCTGTTAGGGTCCATTTGCATATTATCCTTTTATCATATAGAATAGAGGCCTGGTGCATGGATGGGGGCTGGCTGGTTTGCCCTGAAGCATGTCCCGGATCATGGGTGGGGGTCCTGCTGGGGTGCCTGGCCAGCCTGGGTGAGAGGCTGATGGCTGTTTGCAGGCTGGCCACAGCCCCCAGTGACCCAAGCTCCCAGCAAGGCTGGCTGGAAGCAGGTATCTGGGATTTATTTATCTTCTACTAGGGGCCCGGGGCATGAAATTCGTGCATGGGTAAATTGGGGTGAGGGTGCAGGTGGGGGAGGAGGAGGGCAAGTGGGGAAGTCCCTCAGCTGGACCTGGACTTCATCCAATTCAGGAGCACGTAGGAGAAGTGCTACTGATGGCTTGGACCCACTGCACCTGGTTCTCTGCTCTCTGCCGGGCCTGTCTGCTCCACACTGCGGAGATGGGCAAGTAGGTGCTGCTGGGCGATGCCTGCGGGATCCTTGATGGCTCCAGCCCCCTCATCTCCTCCTTGGCAGCCATGGCCCCAGCCCAGCATAGGCCAGGGTAACAGCTGGGGATTCCCGGATGGGTCTGTCTGGCCACAGCCCCTGATTCCCAGGTCCACAGCTCTGCTGGTCTAGGGCCCGCCAGCCCAGCAACTGGGATTCCGGGGTGGGTCTAGGTGGCCACGCCCACCAGGTTCCCAGGTCCATGGCCCTGCCAGTCCAGGGTTGGCCAGGGCAGCAGCTGGGATTCCCAGGTGGGTCTGGGTGGCTATGACCCCCCCTTCCCAGATCCGCGGCCCTGCTGCCTGAAATTGATCGCGGCTCACTCCTCCCACCCCCCAGCCCGCCCCTCCACTGTGGCCTGCAAGAAGGCAACAGATGGCGAAGGCGGCGGACGCAGGGAGGCAACTGTGTCCGCCATCGCCGCCATGAGTGCTTTCTGGTGGAGGTGCGGGGCTGCAGGTAGCTCGCTCCTCCCACCCCCCATCCCGCCCCTCCCATGTGGCCTGCAGGAAGGCAACAGATGGCGGCGGTGGACACAGGGAGGCGGGCCTCCCTGTGTCCGCCACCGCCATCTTGGCTGGGTTAATTTGCATACCGCTGCTCTGATTGGATGGTGGGCATGGCTTACCCTGTCTCGGAGAAACGGTTAATTTTACTATTTCGCTTTTATTAGTTTAGATAATTGAAACTTTGCTGCCCTGAGCAGAGGCCACA
Organism: Murina feae; assembly: GCA_004026665.1. Taxonomy (NCBI): domain Eukaryota; kingdom Metazoa; phylum Chordata; class Mammalia; order Chiroptera; family Vespertilionidae; genus Murina; species Murina feae. The sequence continues at coordinate 5,765 of PVJC01037948.1, forward strand.
GCCAGCCAGGGTAGGTGGGAAGCTTGGCTTTGTCCATCGCTGGGGTAACCAAGCCTCCTGCTTGCTCCAGCTCCGTGGTTGCCGGCTGCCATCTTGGTTGGGTTAATTTGCATATAGCTGCTTTGATTGGTTTGTGGGCATGGCTTGAAGTATAGCAGAGTTATATCAATTTGCATGTTTCTCTTTTATTACCCATATTTTCTGGCGTATAAGATGACCAGGCATATAAGATGCCCCTCAACATTTGAGAAGATTTTCCTGGGTTAAAAAGTCTGGACGGAGACCGTATGCGGCACAAAAAGGAGCCGACCAGCCCTAACCTGTTTGGCTCAGTGGATAGAGCATTGGCCTGTGGACTGAAAGGTTCCAGATTCAATTCTGGTCAAGGGCATGTACCTTGGTTGCAAGCACATCCCCAGTAGGAGGTGTGCAGGAGGCAGCTGATTGGTGTTTCTCTCTCATTGATGTTTCTAGCTCTCTATCCCTCTGCCTTCCTCTCTGTAAAAAATCAATAAAATATATTTTTTAAAAAAAGGAGCCGACCAGAGAACTTGCAGTCTCCATCTGGTTTCATGGAAATGAATGGAGTGTGGCTGTTTTTGAGCTCCTCCCACCGTATGCGGTGACTGCAGATTTTCCAGTCCAGCTCGGAAGTTTCAGCACCCACCCTATAAGTTGACACCAGCATATAAGACGACCCCCAACTTTTGAGATTTTCCTGGGTTAAAAAGTTGTCTTATATATCAGAAAATACAGATTAGATGTCAAATTAACTTTTTAATATATGGAATACAGTTTAAATAACTTTTTAAATTTTTCTTATCTGCTAATTCTATCTTTGTTATTTATGTACTAGTTTTGATTAATAGATTTTTCTGATCATTATGGAACATATTTTCCAGCTTTGTTCCATGTCTTGTAATTTTTATTTGGGTGTTAGATATCATGAATTGATTTTGCTGGGTGTCAAATATTTTTATAGTATTATAAATATTCTTGAGCTTTGTCCTAAGATACAGTCAAGTTACTTGAAAATAGTTTGTTCCTTTCAAGTCTTACTTTTTAAGAATTGTTATATCAGTCTTGAGCAGTATTTCAAGTACAGCTAGTTATTCCCCATTACTGACACAAGAACTGTCTCCCTCATGCCCATGATATATGTGGGTTTCCAGTCTTCCAGATGAGCACAGACATTTTTTCTAAGTTCTGTGTGAGTGCCACAAACTTTTACCTTTAATCCTTTTAGGCTTTTCCTTCACTGGGCTCAGTGATTTTGTCACATACAAACAATAATCAGTACTTTGCAGAACATACAGGAGGCCTCTGAGAAGATACCTGGTAACCTTTGTGCAACAAACTCTCACTCGTAACTGTGTGTGACCTCTAGCCTCCCTGTCTCACCATACTCTTTGCTCCATTTTTTCAACTTAGGGAGATTGTTGGGTACTTTTTGATCTGCTCCATCCTGTTCCACACCATATACATCTCCCAAGACAATACACCAGGGAAATCACATCTCATCTTATTTGTTTCCTATCTCTGTCTTCCATTGCCTAGTTTCCAATATCATGACAGCTGTTGTTTCTTTGTATATTTTTGCCCAGATTTTTAATTGATTAAGGTGGGAGTATAAATCCAGTCCCTATTACTCTATTGACTGGAAGCAGAAATGAGACAAACATTTCCTTTTTTAAAGAAAGTACACTATCTGAAAAATTCAGGTCTATTTCTGATGAGAGATTGTCATTTTGGATTTAAAGGAAAACACAATTCTGAGTGGTATTATTAATTTTAAATAAGATATGTGTAAAGCACTTATTTCTAAAATTAGCAAAGCATTTTTCAATATTATTATATTTCTTTACATTTCTGTTTGCTTTCAGAAGGCCCAATTATATTAAACTAGAGGTTCAATGCACGATATTTGTGCACTCGGGGGGAAGGTTCCCTCAGCCTGGCCTGTGCCTTTTCACAGTCTGAGAGCCCTTGGGAGATGTCCAACTGAGGGCTTAGGCCAAACAGGCCTCAGTTGGACATCCTTAGCGCTGCTGCAGAGCTGGGCTTCTGTGCTTGTCAGCAATCCGCCCGGCTTGTGGTTGAGTGTCTGCCCCTTGGTGGTCAGTGTGCATCATAGCGACCAGTCATTCCACTGTTCAGTTGATTTGCATATTATCCTTTTATTATATAGGATTAGAGGTCCAGTGCACAAAATTCATGCAAGAGTAGGCCTTCCTTCCCCTGGCTGCCAGCACTGGTTTCCTTCTAGCTCCCAGAATCTGGGCTTCCTTCCAGCTGCCAGGCTTCCCTTACAGCCCCAGCTTCGTCCAGAAGGATGTCTGGAAGGACGTCAGGCCTAATTATCATATTATGCTTTTATTATTATAGAAGATTACCTTATGCAATAGGCTTTCCTAAAAAGGCTTTCCTAAAAAGCTTCCAGACCTTGTGTCCTAAGATTGTCAGTCTGAGCCTGAGATCACTGTAGTAATTTTTAAAGCAGGAGAGGAGCAGCAGGAAATGTCACATTATATATTTTATAGCTCTTTATTCTGTGCCTTTGTTTGGCATTGTGGATGGTACAAAGGAATTAGACTTTATTCTCTTCTTTCAAGGAACTTGAAATTTTACTAAGACAGAAATCTTATTCCATAAGAAAAGAATATACATATGGTCAACAAATATCCCTTCAAATATTGAAATCTTTATTTTGCAATTTATAGAAACTAAAAATGAATTTTGTAAACGTATGATTTTCCATTTAGAGTCTACTTAATAAAAACAAAAGTTTCTTTATGAGAAAATGGTATATATTATAATGATGTCCATGCTTAATATTAACAACTGAATTTCTTCAGGGAAAATTTAGATCCTTTAATGTCTTAAAAATTCTATATCTCTGACTTCTGACTGAAATTAATGTATTTGATAAGTGTTTAAGTTAAAAAAAAAGAAAATAAAAATGAGTTTAATTATTAAACATTAATCATTACTATCTTTTTTGGGAAGCCATAACTATTTTATCTATTATAAAAATAGTTTATCTTTAGACAAGTTTACCTGTGAGAGTAGAAGTACAATAACAATATTATACTCCTGAGTTACAATGTAAAACCATTAGCTATGCAGGAGAATCAACTTAGGGAACTTGAAATTGTTGTCTTTGGATCTCACTTCCAGAAATTTTGATTTAACGCATATGGAATGAGGCTTGGGTATAGGGACTTTTAACCCTTGCTCGAGTTTCTAAGGTGCATCCAAAGTTCAAGAACCACCTACAAACATAACGTTAAGTTTCAGATATGTTTACAAATTATCAATACTGCAGGGGCCAATTTACATAGCTCTATTCTTTCCCAGCAAACGGTTTTAGCCAACAAGCATTGTGTAAATTCCTTCATATAAATATGTATGTGTGTGTGTATAAAACCTTTCAATTTATTTATTCTATTATTTTTAAAATTTTTATTTTGTTCTGTTTTTTTCATCACATGTATCCCTTCTATACCCCTTTTCCACCTCCATGTACCATTCCAATCACCACACTTCTCTCTCTCTCTCTCTCTCTCTCTCTCTCTCTTTCTTTTTTTTTTTTTTTTGCTCAATCCCTCCATGCCCCTGCTTATTTTTTCTATTTCCTATCTTCTTTTACTTTTTAAATCCTCACCCAAGGATATATTTCTCATTGATTTGAGAGAGAGAGGAATGGAAAGGGAAAGAAAGAGAGAAACATCCAAGTGAGAAAGAAACATTGATCAGTTGCCTCATGTACATGCACGGACCAGGATCAAACCCATTACTCTTTGGTGCATAGGATGATGCTCTAACCAACTGAGCCACACCAGCCAGGGCCCTTCCTTTCAATTTTTAGAAACACAAAAAGAAACAACAACATATGATTCTATCCTGCTCCCATGAGACAGAATATTCCTATATATCTTTGAAGACATTTTAATTACTAATAAAAGCAGTAATTTATTTTTAAATCAATAGATTTATAAGGTTTATGGCATATTAGCTGTAATCTCAAAATATATTTTCATATATTTCTCACAGATTTCCAAACTGGGCTCCAATCTTTTAAAAACTGGCTACTATCATTAGTTACGCTTCCTGAAGACTTTTTAAAGCAATGGAAATACACGTTTCATTAAAATATTAACCAATGGGGTAGAACTGTGAATACATCTCAAACCATGCATTTCAGTTGGCTGGAGACAGAGGTTTCCTGTGCACTTCAGCACATCTGTTTTGGGGTGGGTAGCAACCCAGGCTCATTATAGCATTTTATAGTGTCCCAAGTTTTTCATCTTGGAGTCTTAGCATCAACATGGCAGTTTACAAATACTGAAAGGAATGTTGTTTATTTGGAAGTGCCATAGGCTTCAGAATCTGACCCATCACTTAATTGCTATGTGATCCTAGGGAAATTACTTCCCTAAAACTCATCATCTGTAATCTGCAGATAATAATGTGTGCCAGCTTAGAATGGTATATAATAAGCATTCATTCATATCCTATGTGAAACACTATGATTGTTAACTTTTACTATGAAAATGGTGATCATGTTTTATTCATCTTCTCATAGTATAAGATCTGGGAAATTTTCTGGTTTCCACACCTCATTCCAAAGATGTGGAAACTGATACACAAAGGGTAAAGGCCTGGTATAGAGCACAACTAGCGAGGACTAGAATCCAAAAGGAAATGTAAGCCTTATGGCTTCCACTGAATTAGTGTATCATTACGTCTTAGAAGGTCTCTTTCTTAATTTTTCCTTTTTTCATTTATGGAGATGAAAAAATGCATAATGATAATTTGTTTATAAAAATCCACTTAAAAGTGTTTTCTGAGAAAAAAATTTTAAATTATTTTGAAAAGTATTAATGCTAAAAGAAACTTCAAACATACACTAAATCAAATGTATATCAAACTGTCATAACCAAGCATAATGAGACAATTACTAAAGGTAATGTGGATTCCTAGAAGTAATCTTGGAACCTAAAAAAGGAACATTAGGAAAAAATTTGAGAACACCTGAAGAAAATATAAACTTTAGCTCATAATAATCCTATATAGTAAAAGGCTAATAAGCAAATCGACCGAACGGTCGAGCTACTGGTCACTATGTGCACACTGACCACCAGAGGGCAGATGTTCAATGCAGGAGCTGGCCCCTGGTGATCAATGCAGTCCCACAGGCGGAGCGCTGCTCAGCCAGAAGCTGGGCTCACAGTTGGCAATCGCAGTGGCAGTGGCGGGAGACTCTCCTGCCTTTGTGGCAGCACTAAGAATGGCCCGTTCCCCACGGAGCCGTCAGTCAGACATCCCCCAAGGGCTCCTGGACTGCAAGAGGGTGCAGGCCAGGCTGAGGGACCCCGAGTGCACAAATTTTGTGCACTGGGCCTCCAGTATATCCACAATAATTCATTAACTATAAAAATAGTATCACTTTTTAGGGAAAACTGGATTTGGAGTATTTGAGGACACTCTGTACTATTTTCACAATTATTCTGAAAATACTGTTATAAAATATAAAAATTATTTAAAAATGTAAATCATATTCTCCTCCATCAACAAAAAGACAAATTTACAAATATTTCTTATCTCTAAAGATGTTTCTTAGTTTTAAATTGAGACAGCAAAAACTAACTCAAGGGTTTGTTATATGGAATAAAAGAACTGAATGTGATAATATAAAAAATAGTAATTCATGAATATTGGAAAGAAAAGAACCAATCAACCAACCAAAGGGTAATAATCCTAAATCCTTTGGTACATACCCTAAATCCTGTTGTTACCAACATTTATTCTATTTGGACATTAGATGGCGCTCATGCTCATTTTACTGAGCAGGTTGGCTCCCTAATAGCAATATATTTCTCAGCTCAAGATGTGTATGGAAGATCTGCTGTGTACCTGCTTAGACTGCCTCTATCACTTCTCTGGGGCAATCGCCGTTATTTCCATAGACCCACCATCTCTGCTCCATGCCTGTGCATAAGTTGTTCCCCTGCTTTTTTCAATTCTTGATCGGTCTTGATGGCTTCTCACCTTTTAGGCCACAGCTAGAAGTCCCTTTCTCCAAGAAGTCTTTCATCAGGAAGTTAGTGTCCTTGGTGTTAATTGTAATCCCCTTCTCCTAACTGTTATTAAACTTTAATTATTTTTTTCCTTATATACATCTTCTACTTGGCGTTAAACTCTGGAAGAACATGAATAGCATCTGTTACTATTATAGCCCCAGCACCTACCAGAACTTTCCTGAACACAGTAGTGAGCCAATAAATACTGAAGCGAGATGTGAATGTGAACCACCTCTTTAAAAAACCTCCAAATATACTACTATGCCTTCTGAATTAGATATTTAAATATATTTTGTTTTCTTCAACTTTTCTTCATAAAAATAATATTCTAAAAAATATTTTTTATTGCTTAAAATATTACAAAAAGTAGTACATATATCTCTTTTTTTCCCTTGACCTTCCCTCGAAAAAATAATTTTAACTAAGGAATAATTTACCAGAAACTTGCCTAAGTTATGCCTCCATTGCCTTTCACTCCAGCAAATTAAAAATAAACAAATGAGCCCTGGCCAATTTTCAGTGGTTAGAGCATCGGCCCTCAGATCGAGGGGTCATGGGTTCAATTCCTGGTCAAGGGAATGTGCTTCAGTTACTGTTTCGATCCCTGGACCCAGTTGGGGCCCAATGGGGAGGCAACCAACCATGTGTCTCTCTCACATCGATGTTTCTCTTTCACTTACTCCTCTGTCTCCCTCCCTTCTACTCTCTCTAAAAATATCAATGGAAAAAATATCCTCAGGTAAAGATTAAAGAAAAACACACACATGAACAAAACAAACAAGCTGAATCTGGTTAAGTGAGTGTATCCAAGCAATAACACCTGCCCAGGGAACTACCTATGAGCGGCCAGTGAGAGATGCACACCAGGAGCCAGGGACACAGCAGAGTGTGGCTAATGTCAACCTTTGTGTCTAACAATGATATCAATTTGATTGGTGCATGTAGGAGGACATATATATCCTACAATTACCAAAATTATACCAAATACTTACATCTGAAAAATGTACTTTTAAAATATTTTAAGTGAGTAAGGGTATTATCAAAATAAAAATCCTGTCATGGTAGAATACTATTTTTTAGTATAAAGTAACACATCCCAATTGGTAACTACTTTCTGTGACAATATTAATAAAGAGCATGTTCTCAATGAAAGGAATTAGAAATATTTCTGAGCACTTCAAATCAAATACTGGAAATGGTAAGGTATCAATTTATTTTAGGAACTTAAAAGGTCATTGGTGACAAACATCTCCACCTTTAAATAAGTGCCTGACTCTCCCGTGACTATCATAATGGCAGCCTGGGCCCTTAGCTTCTTACACTAGATCATTTCTGTCTGCCTTTTATATAGCCACACATGCACTGTGGAGTCCTTTCAGGGGTGAAAGCCATATGGAAATAAAGCTCACCCAGTATAATTCCCAATTTTTTTCAGTAGTTTGACAAGAGCCAACCAGGTATTTCCATTATATGGGCTTTAGATGTGATTTTGAAAGCCATTAAGAGTTTTAGACTCGGTCATGCCTACCATATTTATTGGGATAACCCTGTGTCTTTTCACATGCACATAGGTGATTGGTAAGTATACTCTATGTATTAGGTAAACAAGCTAAACTTAAATATACCATATGTACTAGGAAAACAAACTAAATAATTATAATTGGCAAATTATATTTCTGATTCAGAATATTAGTATGGGCTACATGAAGAATGATTTTAGATTTATGGCTAAGCAAGAACCATAAGCTAAAAAAAACTAAAAATCTTCTTAGTGAAATTTGAGTGACACTGCTGATGGAAAGCAGAAGGCTTATTAGAGAGATATGTAGGCGGCAATTTGACAAGACTCGATGGCTTCCCGGATGTCAAGGATAAAAGAAAGGAGTTATAAAGGAGGATTCCCAAAGCTCTGGATTAGTGTGATGCATGTCATGGATTGAAATAAGGGAAAATGAAGAAAAAATAAGTTCCTTTCAGTTGGGATGAAGATGTGGGAGATTGTGAGTTAATTTTGAGTGGGAAATTTAAAGGTAAGTTAAATTTGAATTGGGAGCTATCAGCTTCTAAGTGGTTCTAGAAGCCATGGCTGTGGCCTAGGGGGGCAGGGGGGGGGGCATAAAAAGAGTTGCATGAATAATTTTGGAAATATAAAGGATTGATAATCATTTATAGGTATAAAGTGGTGTCTCATTGTAGTTTTTATTTGCATTTCTCTAATAGCTAGTGAAGTGGAGTATCTTTTCCAATGTCAGCCCAATAAATTTATAAAAAAGACATTTGTATGTCTTCTTGGGAGAAGTATCTGTTCAGGTCCTATGCCCATTTTTTAAAAAGCTGGTTATTTGGTGTTCATAAATATGAATTCTTTATATATTTGGATATTAACCCTTTGTCAGAGCTGCTGTTTGCAAGTATCATCTCCCATTTTGTTAGTTGCCTTTTTGCTTTGTTGTTGTTTTCTTTTGCTGTGCAGAAGCTTTTTAGCTTGCTATAGTCCCATTCATTTATTTTTGCCTTTCCTTCCTTTGCCTTTGGGGTCCAACAATATGACTAATAACATGTATTGGACAGCTGGTGGGGGAAAAGGAACCTTCATTCACTGCTGGTTGGAATGTCAACTGGTACAGCCACTATGGAAAATAGTATAGAAGCTCTTCAAAAAATTAAGAATAGAGACACCATATGACCCAACAATCCCTCTTCTGGATATCTACTGAAAAACTTGAAAACATTTATTCACAAAGATATATGCACCCCTATGTTCATTGCAGCACTATTCACAGTGGCCAAGACACGGAGACAATGAAAGTGTCCTTCGATAGAGGATTTAATAAAGATGTGGCACATATACACAATGTAATACTACTCAGCCATAAAGAAAGATGAAATACTGCTATTTGAGACAACATAGATGGACCTTGAGATCATTATGCTAAGCAAAATAAGTCAGTCAGAGAAATCTAAGAACCTTATGATTTCACTCATGTGGGATATAAAACTGAAACTCAAAGACAGAGACAAGAGTATGGTGGTTACCAGAGAAAAGGGATTAGGGGTAGTGAAAGGAAAAGGGGGTGACATAAGGTGATTTGACTTTGGGTGGTGGGAGCACAATGCCATGTACATATCCTGTACACTTGAAGGCTATATGATCTTGTTGACCAATGTCAGCCCAATAAATTTGATAAAAAAGAAAATAAATAAAAGATTAACAATCAAAGTAAAACCAAGGATCTGAAGCCAGGTCAAAGGTCTGAAATGTTAGAGCAGACAGTTAAAGGTTGAAGAGCAGGTCAAAATGGAGGGACAAAACCAGAAAGTAGGAGCTACCTGAGAAGTCAAGTGTTTAAGTTTAAAGCAATGAAAATAAGGAGACCTTAACAACAAAACAAAGCTTTTTAGGACAAGCGTGAGTCCCTTAGCAGAGCCTGCAAAAGATATGGAGAAAGAAAAAAGCAGGCAAGAAGGACATGCACGTTATGGTGAGCAAAGTATCAGAGGCCCATCCTGAAAGGGCAGATTAAATTCTAAAGATGTCCTGAAAGACGCAGCTCATCTTGCGAGTTTTCCTTATCAGACTCCCCTGAACCAGGCTCATTGAATCTAGCAAACAGAATCCAGCCGCTGGCATTTTTCCACATCTGCAAGATGAGAACATGGATTAGATGACATGAGAGCCTCAGTTAGATGACTTAGTCTCTTGGCCTTGGAAGGAAACCACAGACATTCTTAATTTCTTAGGCCTCTGAAGTATTTTCAATCTATTAAAACACAGTACAAGGTCACATTTTTGAGTTGTTCCTTTGCCCTAGTCATTTAAGAAGAATTCAACAACAAGGAAAAAACCATAACACTTATGGAAAAATATCTCATATTTATTAAAAAACAAAACAACTTGTGTTCAGAAACTAGATTTTGAACACTGAAATCACTGAAGAAGTGTCCTGTTTATTCTACCTCCTAAGTCTCTTTTTAAATGGCTCTCTTCTCCATCCCTACTGTCTGTACTTCAGCAGTGCTCTCAGTCTCTCATCTGGACTGTCACACTAATCTAATTTGTCTACCTGTCTCTAGTTCCTCCTTGATCTTCCAGTACATAGCTGCCAGATGCTATTTTCTAAAATATTCTAAGACATTCATCTGAATAGATTTCTCTCCCCAATTAGAATCTCTGAATGGCTCTTAACTTCCTACTGAGCATCCAGACCCCTTTTCAAGGAATTCCTAATTCTTAATGGTCTGGCTCCTTGCTAATGTCCCATCTCCTCTAACACTCCTTCCTATGAATTTCTGCTCTTAAAACACTACACGCCTTGTTTTCTAAATTCACTGGACATTTTTATACTTCTGGGATTTTGCACATGCTGTTTCTTCTGTGTGTACTAGTACTGTCCTCCTAAACGTAATTTTCAGACAAATTCCTCCTCAGTCTAGTAACCTTATATACATACTTCATATTTCCTCTTAATATAGTCTTCCCTCCTCTGATGCTTCACCTGCCACAGTTTATCATCCCATCATCTCTGCTACATTGGTTTCTTACACATTCCTCTATTTTAGTATGTGCAGATAATAGTAGGCTCTTGAAATGCTACTGAAGAGATGAAGAGGACCCCTCTTTGTAAATCCAAAAAAACCCTAAATTCACAATGCCACAACATCAAATAATTTCTCCTAAAAAGTGTTTATCAAAAAATGAGACATAACACAAGCCATGTGGATGTTCAGATAGTGAAGAGCCATATAAACTCACTGACTAGTCTCTGTCCAAGCCTCATGGTATGAGTGACTTAAATGCATGTCTAGGCAAAAATATCATTTATTATCTTCTATAATAAAAGCGAAACATGCAAATGTGACCGTTACCACCAGCCAATCAGAGCGGCTGTATGCAAATTAACCCAGCCAAGATGGAGGCCAACAGCCACAGAACCTGAGCAAACCAAAGGGTTCTATTGCAACTGCCTGCCTATGGCAGTTGGAAGTGGCACCAACTGCCTACCTATGGCAGTTGGAAGTGGCACCAACTGCCTACCTATGGCAGTTGGAAGTGGCACCAACTGCCTACCTATGGCAGTTGGAAGTGGCACCAACTGCCTACCTATGACAGTTGGAAGTGGCACCAACT
>PVJC01037949.1:0-16986 GCA_004026665.1 Murina feae
CTTTTTACAGCAGCATAGTATTCCATTGTGTAGATGTACCACAGTTTTCTAATCCATTCATCTGTTGATGGGCACTTAGGCTGTTTCCAAATTTTTGCTATGGTAAATTGTGCTGCTATGAACATAGGGATGCATATGTCCTTTCTGATTGGCGTTTCTGGTTTCTTAGGATATATTCCCAGAAGTGGGATCACAGGGTTAAAAGGGAAATCCATGTTTAATTTTTTGAGGAAACTCCATACTGTTCTCCACAGTGGCAGATGCTTTTTATTTTGATACAGTCCCGTTTGTTTATTTTCTCCTTAGTTTCCTTTGCCCTAGGAGATGTATCTGCAAACAAATTACTACAAGAGATGTCTGAGATATGGTTTTACAATTTACATTTAAGTCTTTTATCCCTTTTGAGTTTATTTTTGTGTATGATGTAAGTTGGTGATCTAGTTTCATTTTTGTTTTTGCATTTATTCAATTTTCCTAACACTGTTTATTTTTTTTTAATTTAAATTCCTTCTTTTTGAAAGTATTACACATGTCTCCTTTTTCCCCTACTGACCTCTTCCCAGGCATTCCCACACCCGAGCCCATGCCCTCACCCTCCTCCTGTCTGTGTCCATTGGTTATGCTTATGTGCATTCATACAAGTGCTTTGATTGATCTCTTCTCCCCCCCACCCACTCCACTTCTCCTCTGAGATTTCACAGTCTGTTCCAATGTTTGTGTCTCTGGATCTATTTTTGTTCATCAATTTACGTTCATTATATTCCACAAATGGTGAGATCATGTGATACTTATCCTTCTCTGACTGGCTTATTTCACTTAGCATAATGCTCTCCAGTTCCATCCATGCTGTTTCAAATGGTAGGAATTCCTTCTTTTTTATAGCAGCGTACTATTCCATTGTGTAGATGTATCAGTTTTTTCATCTACTCATCGCTAATAGGCACTTAGGCTGTTTCCAAATCTTAGCTATTGTAAATTGTGCTGCTATGAACATAGAGTGAATGTATCCTTTCTGATTTCTTGTGATATATTCCTAGAAGTGGGATTACTGGGTCAAATGGGAGTTCCATTTTTAATTATTTGAGGAAACTCCATACTGTTCTCCACAATGGCTGCACCAGTCTGCATTCCCACCAGCAGTGCAGGAGGGTTCCTTTTCCTCCGCGTCCTCTCCAGCACTTGTCATTTGTTGATTTGTTGATGATACCCATTCTGACAGGTGTGAGATGGTACCTCATTGTCGTTTTGATTTGCATCTCTCAGATGAGTAGTGACTTTGAGCATGTTTTCATATGTCTCTTGGCCTTTTGTATGTCCACTTTCAAGAAGTGTCCATTTAAGTCCTTTGCCCATTTTTTTATTGGATTGTTTATCTTTGTTAAGTTGTATGAGTTCCCTATAAATTTTGGAGATTAAACCCTTATCAGATGTCACATTGACAAATATGTTCTCCCATGCAGTGAGCTTTCTTATTATTTTGTTGGTGGCTTCTTTTACTGTGTAGAAGCTTTTTATTTTGATGTAGTCCCAGTTGTTTATTTTCTCCTTAGTTTCTATTGTCCTAGAAGATGTGTCGGTAAACATATTGCTACCAGATATGTCTGATATTTTGCTGCCTATGGATTCTTCTAATGGATTTTGCCTATGGATTTTTATGGTTCCTCAACTTACATTTAAGTCTTTTATCCATTTTGAGTTTATTCTTGTATATGGTGTAAGTTGATGGTCTAGTTTCATTTTTTACATTTATCTGTCCAATTTTCCCAACACCATTTATTGAACAGACTGTCTTGCCTTCATTGTATACTCTTTGCCTCCTTTGACAAATATTGAGCATAATGGCTTGGGTCGATTTCTGGGTTCTCTTGTTCTGTTCCATTGATATATGTGCCTGTTCATTACCAGGCTGTTTTGATTACATACGGTGGCTTTGTAGTATAACATAATATCTGGTATTATGATCCCTCCAACTTTATTCTTCTTTCTCAAGATTGCTGCAACTATTTGGGGGTCTTTATTGGTTCCATATAAATTTTTGGAGTATTTGTTCTAGATTTGTGAAATATGCCATTGGTACTTTAATAGGAATTGCATTGAATCTGTAGATTGCTTTGGGTAGTGTGGACATTTTAATGTTCATTCTACCAATTCATGAACATGGTATGTTCTTCCACTTGTTTATATCTTCCTCTGTCTCTTTTTTCAACATCCTGTAGTTTTCCGAGTACAAGTCTTTTACCTCTTTGGTTAAGTTAATTTTTGTTGCTATGGTAAATTGGATTGTTTGTTTAGTTTTTTTGTCTGAGAATTCATTGTTGATGTATAAAATAGCTATTGATTTTTGGGTGTTGATTTCGTATCTTGAGACATTGCCAAATTCATTTATTAAATCTAGTAGTTTTCGGGTGGAATTTTTAGAGTTTTCTATGTATAGTATTATGTCATCTGCAAATAATGAGAATTTTACTTCCTCCTTTCCAATTTGATGACTTTTATGTTTTTTTCTTGTCTGATTAGTGGCTGTGGCTAGGACTTCCAGTACTGTGTTGAATAAGAGTGTTGGAAGCAGACATTGTGTCTTGTTCCTGTTCTTAGGAAAAATGGTTTTAATTTTTGCCCAGTGAATATTGTGAGAAATACTCACCTGTCTGAATTTAAATAACAGACTCGGAGACAGAAATATGGCGAAAATGAAGCTTCTAATATGTTCTCAAGAGCAGATGTCCTTGGTTGCAGGCACACCTGGGGCCTATTTACTCAGTCCCTCCTCCAGTTCCTCATTGGCAGAGCATTATGGGGTCACCTGTTTTCTAATATGTCAGCTAGGTCTTGCTGTCTCCTATTGGGCCATTTTAAAAAATTGGTTTGAGGCTTTTCTAGCTGTCTCCACCTCCCCCTGTCTATCTGAGGCAGGCACTTGGCCAGGAGTGGGGAGGGGGCGAGGGGCAGGAAGAGCGGGGGAGGGGAGGAGGTTCCACTGTGATACTGACCCATGGGTACAGTTCTTTGTTCTGACATTCTCTTCCCTCCTCCCTACATTCTGTTTGCCCTGGGAAAAGTCAGCAAATTCCAACAAAAGCCAACCATGCTGGAGATAGATTACAGAGGTCATTTCCTACAATATGACATTTGCTATAGGTTTGTCACATATGGCCTTTATTATGTTGCAATATACTCCCTCTATTCCCACTTTGCTGAGTTTTTATCACACATGGGTGTTTAGTTTTGTTGGATACTTTTTCTGCATTTATTGATATGACCATGTGATTTTTGTCTTTCAATTTGTTTATGTGATGTGTCACGTTTATTGATTTGTGAATATTGTACCAGCCTTGCATCCCTGGAATAAATCCCACTTGGTCATGGTGTATGATCTTTTTAATATAATCCTGGATCTGATTTGCCAATATTTTGTTGAGGATTTTAGCATCTGTGTTCATTAGGGATATTGGCCTGCAATTCTCTTTGTAGTGTCTTTTATCTGGTTTTGGAATTAGGGTAATGCTGGCCTCATGGAAAGGGCTTTGAGGAGTTCCTTCCTCTTGGATTTTTTGGAAGAGTTTGAGGAGGATAGGTGATGGTTCTTTGAATGTTTGCTAAGACTCTCCTGTGTAGCCATCCAGATCAGGGTTTTTGTTTGCTGGGAGTTTTTATTTGTTGGTTTGTTTAGATTACTGCTTCTATTTCCTCAGGTGTTATTGGCCTGTTCAGATTTTCTGATTCAGTTTTGGGAGATTGTATTTTTCCAGAAATTTTTCCATTTCATCCACATTGTCTAGTTTGTTAGTATATAGTTTTTCATAGTATTTTCTTACAAGCCTTTGTATTTCTGTGGTGTCAGTTGTTACTTCACTACTTTCATTTCTGATTTCATTTATATGGGTCCTCGCTGTTTCTTGATGAGTCTGGCTAATGGTTCATCAGTCTCATTTATCTTTTCAAAGATGCAGCTCTTGGTGTCATTGATGTGTGTGTGTGTGTGTGTTATTATTTTTTTTTTTTAGTATCTGTCATTTCTTCTATAATTTTTATTTTCTTCCTTCTACCTACTCCAGGCTTTTCTTTTGTCTTTCAATTCTTTAAGTTGTGGAGTTAAATAGTTTATTATTAATTTTTCTTGTTTTTTGAGGTAAGCCTGTAGTGCTATGTACTTCCTGTCAGGACTGCTTTTGCTGTGTCTCCTCATTTTTTTGTCTCCTCGTTTTGGCTGCCTGTTTGGATTTGTGACTATGTATTATATTAGGTAGATCTACATGCCTCTCAATCTGTAGTGCAGGACAGTGTCAAATGCTGTTTCTGAGTAATTAGATCAGACCAAGACTCAAAGCCTTCCCACCTCTGCCTGTAGACTGATTGGATTCGATCTGAGTAGCCCACCCGATCCTCCAGGAGGGGTGAGGGGTTTTCCAATAGGGTGGGGCAAATGCTTCTGCCTGGAGGCTAATTGCTATTCTAGGTCTCTTAATGGGCTTCAGAAACTTCACACTGTGGGGCAACTGACTTCCCCCAGGCAAAAACCTCCTGGACAGCAAAGGTCTGCCTGAGAAAGATGTCCTCCACAGTGTGAGGGAATGACTCAGCACAGGAAACTGGGGTGTCTGCCTTCTGAGCTCTAACCTTAGAGCCTCCAACCCTGGCTTCTGCTCACACAACTCCAGTCCACTCTGCCCTCCCTCTGCCGGAGCCCAAGGTGAGTGGCCACACACAAAATTTTGTGTGTTGGCCCTTTAAGAGGGTGCCTGCATTTCTAGCTGTCTCTCCCTAGCAGACAGCAACCCTGCTGCTTTTCAAAGCCAGATATTTTGTGGACACCTTTCTCAATTCTGGTGCTCTCTGCTGGGGGTCAAACTTGAGGTTTAGACCCCTGAGTTCTCAGTAGCAACCCCACACAGCTGTCATATCTCTCCAGAACTTTAGCTATCACAACACAGTTACAATTTTTCCTTATGAGAACTTTTAATATTTACTATCTTAACAAATTTCAAATATATATTACAGTATTATTAACTACTAGGGGCCCGGTGCATGAAATTCATGCACTGGGTGGGGGGGGGGTCCTCAGTCCAGGCTGCCCCCTCTTACATACTGGGAGCCCTCAGGAGGTGTCCTACTGATGGCTTAGGCGCGCTCCCTGATCCCTTTGGGGAGCGGGCCTAAGCCATAGTTCTGGCCTCCCTTTGTGGGAGGCAACCTGGCTAATCAAGAGAAGCCACCAGCCCCATCACACTGCTGCTGCAGCCACTGGCAGTCACCACAGCCACCAAGGTGTTTTCATCAACATGGACTCCAGTCCCTTCACCATGAAGAAATTACAACTTTCTTCAGGCATTTTCAAGATGTGTCTTTCATAGGATATGACATTTCTTTCTTTCTTTTTTATCCTCATCTGAGGATATGTTTCCATTGATTTTTTTAGAGAATATGGAAGAGAAGAGAAAGACAGAGAGAAACATCAAAGTGAGAGGAACACTTTGATTGGTTGCCTTCTGCATATGCCCAGACCTGGGCCCTGGCCAGGAAGAAGCCTGCAACCTGCCCTTGGTCAGAATTGAACCCAGACCCTCAGTCAGCAGGCTGAGGCATTATGCACTGAGCCAAACCGGCTAGGGCAGGATATGACATTTCTTAGCCCTCCAGCAGTGGACCTTCATTTTTTATTTCCTCCAAGAGTGTGGTGGAAAAACCCTAGATCACCTTTTTGAATTCTTATTACCCAAGTTACTAAGAATATTACCAGTGGCATACAGGGAGCTTAGCCAATGAGCAGTAAGAAAAGGTGTTTCCTCTGTAGTTCACTGTGATCACCGGCTCCACCTGTGCCCCTCCAATCCCAGCTCCACCCCTGCCCAGGCCTGTAACCTCTGGCCAAAGATGCAGGCCTGGGCAGGGGACCCCCAACCCCTCCAATCACCGGCTTCACAGAGCTCAGGCCTCTGCGATCACCAGCTCTGATCCTGCCCCCTGCCATCGCTAGCTCTGCCCTTGCCCCACTGGCAGCCTCTGGCCAAGGCTACAGGCCTTGGCAGGGGACCCCCAGACTCCTTCTTTGCTGGCTCCACCGGTGCCCAGACCCCTCCGATCACTGGCTCTGCCCCTGCCCCCTCCCATCACCAGCTCTGCCCTTGCCCATGCCTGAGGCCAGGTCCCTGCGATCTCCGGCCTTGCCCTTGCCCAGGCCTGAGGCCTTTGGCCCAGGCCTTACGCCTGGGTAGGGCACCCTCATACCCCTCCAATCACTGGCTCTGCCCTTGCCTATGCGTGAGGCCTCTGGCGAAGGCCTCTGGCCTGGGCAGGGGACCCCTGTCCCCCTCTGATAGCCTGTTCCGCCCCTCAGGCCCCCTGTCTCCCCTGCCACCTGCCTGGCTAACAGGCCTGACCACTTCAGTGGTGGGGCTGAGCTGGACTGGGCGCCTCCATCTTGTGGCCATGGGGGTGGCCATCTTTGTCACAGAGTGACACCTAATTTGCATATTACTCTTTTATTCAGTAGGATAGTCACTATGTTGTACATTACATCCCCAGTACTTACTTTTTAACTGGAAATTTGTACCCTTGACCACTTTCACCCATTTCATCCCCCACCCCTCACATCTGGCAACTAGTAATCTGTGCTCTGTATCTATAAATTTGTTCTTTTGTTTTTAGATTCCACGTTTAAGTGAAATCATACAGTATTTATCTTTCTCTCTCTGGCTTAGTTCACTTACCATAATGCTCTCAAGGTCCATCAATGTTGTTAATAAATGAGAAAATTTTCTTCTTTTGTATGGCTAAATAAGATTCCATTTTGTATACAGTTGGCCCTCTATGTCTGCACCCATGAATTCAACCAATGGCAGATTGAAAATATTCAAAAGAAAATGTCTCATTGTTGCTGGTGTGTACTGTGTAGTTAGACTATGATGGTTGTAACCATGATGGTTGTGTCTATACTGAACATACACAGATGTTTTTCTTGTCCTTATTGCCTAAACAATATAGTATAACAGCTATTTACATTGTAGTAAGTATGTTCAGTAATCTAGAGATGATTTAAAGTCGATGTATTTAGGTTATATGCAAATACTGTGCCATGTTATATAAGGGACTTGCATATCTGTGGGTTTTGGTATCAAAAATTGATCCTGGAAAAAAAAATTATCCTGGAACCAATCTCCCATGGATACTAATGAATAACTGAATAATCACATTTTCTTCCTTCCAGTCCTTCATTGATGGACATGTAAGTTGCTATTGTAAATAATGCTGTGATTAACAAGAGGGTACATGTATCTTTCAAATTAGTGCTTTCATCTTGTTTAGATAAATATCCAGAAATGGAATGCTGGATCATAATTCTATTTTTAATTTTTTGAGGAATCTTCATACTGTTTTCCATAGTGGCTGTACCATGAATACATTTTAAATCTTTTTGATATTATACTATAAACACTAAAAGCTAAATATTTTCCTGTAGCTGCTGCTATATCTCACATGTTTGATAATTAGTGCTTTCATTGTTTTTCAGAACTATTTTATGAATTTTCATTGTATGTAAAGCTCATTCTCTAGATTCCTTAGGAAGGAATCATAGGAACAGTATTTTCTGAGTTCCTGCATATACATAGATTTGTCTGTGCCCTTTATATTTGAAAGTTGGTTATGCTAGATAAAAACATCGTTACTTCACACTTTCCTTGACTTTCTTAAATATATTAACCTATTTCCTTCTGGGATAAAGTGTTTCCGTCAACAACTGATGATGATGATGTAATTTTCTCCGCCTTATAAGTAATGAAGTCTTTGGTCAAAATGCTCAAAGTACTTTTCCGCTCCTTTAAAATCTAGTAATTTTACAGGACTGTTTTGGTGTTGGTCATTCTGCCTTATTATTCTCAAGTAGACAGTGGGCTCTTTCCATGCGTAGTTTTAAATATTTTTATCTTAAGAATGTCTGTCGTGTTCTTGGCTAGGAATGCTGTTGGTTAGGAATGCCTTAGACACTTGCCTGGGTCTATATTGTGGGGAGGCCCTCCAGCCATGTCCTGGGCTAGAGCCAGGGTTGTGCCTGGAATAGCCCTCATGGTTCATGTTATGACTGCGGGCCACACCTCAGCAAAACCCATCAAGAAACCTTAGAGAACAGGATTTATTATTCACAGATCCTGGCGGGTACAGGGCCTGGCTAGAAAGGGAAGGATCACAGACCTGGCTTTATTAGGGGTTGAGGGAAGGGTTCCTAGAGTTTCGAGGGTTTATTCTTTATTGGCAAATTTCAAGCATAAGAACAAATTTAAAAAGAACATAACTTAGTGCATGGGGAGGAAAAAGCGGGAACACTCGAGTGGTCAGTTTTCTAGGTTATCCAAGGTTTTCAAAAAGGGAGCTTCATGAGTAGGGAAGCCTGATTCTTGTCTGTTTTGCTTGCTGTCACACAGTTGGGTGTGTTTATTCAAGACGGATGGCTTTGAAACAGATGCCTCAGCAATCTAAAGCTTAATGTCAGGTACTTCCAGCATAGAGAGTATTCTTTTTTTTTTTTTTTTTTTGCTAGGCAAATAGTTATCTTTTTTTAAAAAATTTAATTACATAAAGTATTACAAAGATTAGTACAAATATCTCTTTTTTCCCCTGCCCTTCCCCCAGCCTCCCCTACCCCCAGTGGTCTGTGTCCTTTGGTTATGCTTAAATGCATGCATAACAGTCCTTCGGTTGATCTTAAAACATAATTTCAGAGCATTTATTTTCTTCACTTGGTTTTACTTAGAAATTCTATTATCTTTGTTAGATCTTCTTTGCTTATTTTCAGTTTGTCATTTTCTTCTAAATTCTTTACTTCTTTTTTACTTTAAAAGGTGTCCTCACCCTAGTTGGTTTGGCTCAGTGGATAGAGAATCGGCCTGCGGACTGAAGGATCCCAGGGTCCCATGTTTGATTCTGGACAGGGCACAAGCCTGGGTTGTGGGCTCGATCCCCAGTAGGGGGTGTGCAGAAGGCAGCCGATGAATGATTCTCAACATTGATGTTTCTATCTCGCTCCCTCTGCCTTCCTCTCTGAAATCAATAAAAATGTGTGTGTGTGTGTGTGTGTATTTGATTATCTAATCTAATAAAAGAGAAACATGCAAATTGGTGTCACTCCACTACACCCAAGCCATGCCCACCAGCCAATCAGAGTGACTATATGCAAATTAACCCAACAAAGATGGCAGCCAGCAGCTACAGAGCTGGAGCAAGCAGGAGGCTTAGTTTCCCCGGCAATGGAGGAAGCCAAGCTTCCCACCTGCCCTGGCCAGCCGTGGCCTCTGCTCAAGGCAACAAAGTTTTAATTATAGAAGATAAATAAATCCCAGATACCTGCTTCCAGCCCGCCTTGTTGGGAGCTTGGATCGCTAGGGGCCAAGACTGCAAACAGCCATCAGACCCTCACCCTTTAGGGTTAGGGTTAGGGTTAGGGGACACCCACCTAAAGGGGCTGTGGCCAGGCTGCAAACAGCCATCAGCCACTCAACCAGACTGGCCAGGTACCCCAGCAGGACCCCCCACTCGGAAGGGGGTGTGGCCAGCCTGCAAACAGTCATCAGCCCCTCACCCAGGCTGGCCAGGCACCCGAGTGGGGACCCCCATCCTGAAGGAGCTGTGGCCAGCCTGCAAATAGCCATCAGCCACTCACCCAGGCTGGCCAGGCACCCCAGCAGGAGCCCCCTTCCTGAAGGGGGTGTGGCCAGCCTGAAAACGGCCCTCAATCCCTCACCCAGGCACCCCAGCGGGACCCCCACCCTGATGCAGGACACCCTTCTGGGCAAACCAGCCAGCCCCCACCTGTGCACCAGGCCTCTATCCTATGTAATAAAAGGGTAATATGCAAATTGACCCTAACAGTAGAATAACTGGGAATGACTGGTCACTATGACCACCAAGGGGCAGACGCTCAATGCAGGAGCTGCTTTCTGGTGGTCAGTGCGCTCCCACAGTGGGAGCTCTACTCAGGCTGCCAGGCTGCCAGCTGCCAGCACAGCAGTGGTAGCGGTAGACTCTCCTGCCTCCTCAGCAGCACTAA
This sequence comes from Murina feae, assembly GCA_004026665.1. Taxonomy (NCBI): domain Eukaryota; kingdom Metazoa; phylum Chordata; class Mammalia; order Chiroptera; family Vespertilionidae; genus Murina; species Murina feae. The sequence continues at coordinate 10,040 of PVJC01037949.1, forward strand.
GGATGTCCAACTGCAGCTTAGGACCACTCCCCACTGGCAAGTGGACATCCCCTGAGGGCTCCCAAGCTGCCAGCGGGATGTCTGACTGCCAGCTTAGGCCCGTTCCCGCCCCCCCCCCCAGGGAGTGGGCCTAAGCCAGCAGGAGGACATCCCCTGAGGGGTCCCAGACTGTGAGAGGGCACAGGTTGGGCTGATGGACACCCCCCGCCCCGAGGGCACAAATTTTTGTGCACCAGGCCTCTAGTCCTATATAATAAAAGGCTAGCCCTAGCAGGTTTAGCTCAGTGGATGGAGTGTCAGCCTGCAAACTGAAAGGTTCCAGATTCAATTCCAGTCAAGGGCACATGCCCTGGTTGTGGGCTTGATCCCCAGTGGGGAACTTGCAGGAGGCAGCTGATTCATGATTCTCTCTCATCATGGATGTTTCTATCTCTCTCTCTCTTCCTTCCTCTCTGAAATCAATTTTAAAAATTTAAATAAATACATAAAAGGCTAATACGCAGACTGACCAAATGGTGAAACGACTGGTTGTTATGATGTGCACTGACCACCAGGGGACAGATGCTTAATGCAGGGCCTGCCCCATGGTGGTCAGTGCACTCCCACAGGGGGAGCACTGCTCAGCCAGAAACTAGGCTCACCGCTGATGAGCCCAGAAGTGATGATGGGAGCCTCTCCCACCTCTATGGCAGTGCTGAGGTTGTCTGATAGATTAGGCCCGCTCCCCATAGGCCTATTATCTGTGTCCGTGGGGAGCGGGCCTAAGCCATCAGTCAGATAGCACTCAAGGGTTCCCGGACTGCAAGAGTACACAGGCCAGACTGAGAGAACCACCCCCTCAAGTGCACGAATTTCATGCACCCAGCCTCTAGTAATCTAATAGAAGAGTAATATGCAAATTGGTATCACTCTGCTACACCTAAGCCTTGCCCACAAGCCAATCAGAGTGACTGTATGCAAATTAACCCAGCCAAGATGGTGGTCGGCAGCCACGAAGCTGGAACAAGCAGGAGGCTTGCCCCGGTGATGGAGGAAGCTAAGATTCCCGCCTGCCTTGGCAGGCTGTGGCCTCCACTCAAGGCAACAAAGTTTCAGTTATAGAAGATATATAAATGCCATATACCTGCTTCCAGCCAGCTTGGGCTCAAGAAAGCGCTGGGATCCTAGGTTTCAGGGGCAACCCAACCTGGGCTCCGGTTAAAGCAACCAAGTTTCAATTATAGAAGATAAATAAATCCCAGATATCTGCTTCCAGCCAGCCTTGCTGGGAGCTGCTTGGGTGGCTAGGGGCCTTGGCCAGCCTGCAAACAGCCATCAGCCCCTCACCCAGGCTGGCCAGGCACATCAGCAGAAACCCCCACCCTGAAGGGGATGTGGCCAGCCTGTAAACAACCCTCAGCCCCTCACCCAGGCTGGCCTGGCACCCCAGTGGGGGGGACACCCACCTTGAAGGGACTGTGGCCAGACTGCAAATAGCCATCTGCCACTCACCTAGGCTGGCCAAGCACCCCAGCGGGACCCCCATCGTGATCCAGGACACCCTTCAGGGCAAACCAGCTGGCCCCCACGGATGCACCAGGCCTCTATCCTTTTTACTAAAAGGGTAATATGCAAATTGACCCTAACAGCAGAACCACTGGGAATGACTGGTCAATATGATACACACTGACCACGAGGGGGCAGATGTTCAATGCATGAGCTGCCCCTGGTGGTCAGTGCACTCCCACAGGGGGAGTTCTGCTCAGCCACAAGCCAGGCTGATGGCTGCCAGTACAGCGGTGGTGGTAGGAGCCTCTCCTGTCTCCTCAGTAGTGCTAAGGATGTCCGACTGCAGCTTCAGCCTGCTCCCCACTGGCAAGTGGATATCCCCTGAGGGCTCCTGGGCTTCCAGAGGGATGTCTGACTGGCAGCTTAGGCCTGATCACCCGGGGAGTGAGCCTAAGCCATCAGGTGGACATCCCTGAGGGTTCCCAGATTGTGAGAGCACACAGGCTGGGCTCAGGGATGCCCCCCCCCAAGGGCACAAATTTTTGTGCACCAGGCCTCTACTGTATGTGTTTGTGTGTGTGTGTGTATACATATACACACACATACATACTAGGGGCCAGGTGCACAAAAATCTGTGCACTCGGGTGGTCCCTCGGGCCTGTCCTGTGCCCTCTCGCAGTCTGGGACCCCTCAGGGGATGTCCACCTGCTGGTGTGCCTGGCCAGCCTGGGTGAGAGGCTGATGGCTGTTTGCAGGCTGGCCAAGCCCCCGAGTGTGGACTCTCACCCCATTGGGGTGTGGCCAGCCTGGGTGACGAGTTGAGGGCCATTTTCAGGCTGTCCACAGTCCATTCAGGGTTTGGGTCCCTACTTGGGTGCCTGGGCAGCCTGGGTGAGGGGCTGAGGGCTGTTTTCAGGCTGCCCACAGTCCCTTCAAGGTTTGGGTCCCTATTAGGGTACCTGGCCAGCCTGGGTGCAGGGCTGAGGGTCATTTTCAGGTTTTTGAGCTGCCCACAGCTCCCATTGACCCAAGGTCCCAGCAAGGCTGGCTGGAATCAGGTTTCTGGGGTTTATTTATCTTCTATAATTGAAACACTGTTGCTTTAAGCCCAGGCCTAGGCAGTTAACAAAGCCTCCTGTTTGCTTCAGCTCTGTGGCTTCTATAATTGCAACTATGTTTCCTTGAGCAGAGAGAGGCCCAGCCAGCCTAGGCAGACAGTTTACTCCTGGTGCAACAGAAGCCTGCTGTTTGATCTAGTTCCATGGTGGTTGGCCTCCATCTTGACTGGGTTCATTTGCATACAGCCACTCTAATTGGCTGATGGGCATGGCTTAGGTGTCCCAGAGAAATGGTCAATTTCAATATTACTCTTTTATTAGAATATATATATATATAAAGTTGTCCTCCATTATATCTTTATTTACCCATTCAGCTTGACTATTGTGAATAATGCTGCTATGAACATGGCTGTACAAATATCTCTTCGAGTCTCTGCTTTTGATTCTTTTGGGTTATACCCATAAGAGCAATTATTGCATTGTAGGGTAATTTTGTGCTTAAATTTTTTTCAAGCATTTTTATTATAATATATATAACAAAATTTATAATTTTTAACCTTTAAGTATACAATTTAATGTCTTAGTGGCATTAAGTACATTACATTGTTGTGTAACAGCTACCACCATTCATCTCTAGAAATTCTTTACCTTCTCCAATTTAAACTCTATATTTAAGCAATAACTCTTCATTTGCCCCCTCCCCTCGGTCCCTAGTAATCACCATTCTACTTTCTGTCTCTATGAATTTGATTTTTCTAGGTACCTCATATAAGTGAAATACATTTGTCCTTTTGTCTTTGGCTTATTTCACTCAGCATGTTTCCAAGTTTCATCCATGTTGTAGCTTGTGTTGGGATAGCCTTCCTTTTTAAGCTATTAATATTCCACTGTATGTATATGCCACATGTTACTTATCCATCCATCTGTTGATGGACACATGGGTTGCCTTGTGAATAATGCTATTAAAATTAGTGTACAGATGGGTCTCTTCATCCCCTGCTTTCATTACTTTTGGATATATATCCAGAAATAAAATTGCTAGATCATATGGTAACTGTTTACTTCTTGATAAATCAACATACCATTTGCCACAGTGGCTGTACCATTTTACATTGCTATGTACATGGGCTCCAATTTCTCAATAGCTTCACCACACCCATTTTTTTTTTGTGTGTGTGTGTGTGTGTGTGTGTGTGTGATAATAGCTATCTTAAAGGGTATGAGGTAGGAAGGAGCTCATCATGGTTTTGAGTTGCTCATCACTAATCATTTGAGAAATACATCTTTTCATGTGTTTATTAGTGTATCTTCTTGAATTGTCTATTCAAATCCTTGATTCGTTTTAAAAATCAGGTATTTTGTGTTATTGTTGAGTTACAAGGGTTTATTTCTGGGCTCTCTATTCTTTTTTATTATATATTTATTTTAAATCTTTATTGTTGAAAATATTATGTGTTCCCTTTTTCCCCCCCATTGACCTCCTCTAGACCCCATGCCTTCAGCACCTTATTGTCTGTGTCCATGGGTTCTGCACATATGCTTACAAGGTCTTTCGTTAATTATCTCCCACCCACCCTCCCCCGCCTTCCCTCTGAGATTCCACACTCTGTTCTATGCTCCATGTCTCTGAATCCACTCTGTTTACCAGGTTATTTTGTTAATTAAATTCCACATATGAGCGAGATCATGTGATACTTGTCTTTCTCTGACTGACTTACTAGTATTTCACTTAGCATGATACACTCCAGGTCCCTCCATGCTTTCTCAAAGGGTAAGAGGTTTTTTGTGTTTTTTTTTTTGTTTTTTTTTTTTTTTTTACTGCTGCATAATATTCCATGGTATAAATGTACCACTGCTTTTTTATCCACTCATCTACTGATGGACACTTGGGCTGTTTCCAGATTTTAGCTATTGTAAATCATACTGCTCATGCTGTACTTGAACCTCCCATAGACTCTTTCCCCATAGCCAATAAGTAAAAGTGGAATTTAGGAAAGCTAATACTGATAATTTTTACTCAAAACCACTTTTTCTATCTCAGATAAAAATCTTAGAGGTGTAAAATAGAACATGAGCTAAATTCAACTATTGTTATTTCATCTTCTAAGAACTAACAACTACAGTGCTTCATTATACAGGTATCAAAGAATAAGGTATCTATCATAAGATATTAATAACTACATTAGATGTGATGTAGTTATTTACATGATTTTTTTAAATTGATTTCATTTTATTTTTTATTTTTTTAAATTTATCTTTATTGTTCAGATTATTACAGTTGTTCCCTTTTCCCCCATAGCTCCCCTCCTCCCAGTTCCCACCCCATCCTCTGTCCCCACCCCCACCCCTGCTGTCCTCATCCATAGGTGTATGATCATTGTCCATTCTCTTCCCGCACCCTCAACACCCTTTACTCCAGAAAATTGTCAGTCCACTCCCTTTCTATGCCTCTGATTCTATTCTATTCACCAGTTTATTCTGTTCATTGGATTTTTTATTCACTTGATTTTTAGATTCACTTGTTGATAGATATGTATTTGTTGTTCATAATTTTCATCTTTATTTTTTCTTCATCCTCTTCTCAAAGGATACCTTTCAGCATTTTATTTAATACAGGTTGGGTGGTGATGAACTCCTTTAGCTTTTTTTTTGTCTGTGAAGCTCTTTATCTGACCTTCAATTCTAAATGATAGCTTTGCTGAGTAAAGTAATTTTGGCTGTATGTTCTTGCTGTTCATCACTTTGAATATTTCTTGCCACTCCCTTCTGGCCTGCAAAGTTTCTGTTGAGAAATCAGCTGATAGTTGTATGGGTGCCCCCTTGTAGGTAAGTAACTGCTTTTCTCTTGCAGCTTTTAAGATTCTCTCCTTGTCTTTTGCTCTTGGCATTTTGATTATGATGTGTCTTGGTGTGGTCCTTCTTAGGTTCCTTTTGTTTGGAGTTCTCTGCACTTCCTGGACTTGGAAGTCTATTTCTCTCACCAGGTGGGGCAAGTTTTCTGTCATTATTTCTTCAAATAGGTTTCCAATATCTTGCTTTCTCTTCTTCTGGCACCCCTATAATTCTAATGTTGGTACGCTTGAAGTTGTCCCAGAGACTCCTTACACTATCTTCATACTTTTTGATTTTTTTTTCTTTTGGCTTTTTTGGCTAGGTACCCATATTTGCTTCTTCATATTTTATATCTTTGACTTGATTCTTGCGATCCTCTTGTCTGCTGTTGGATCTCTGTATATTATTCTTTATTTCAGTCAGTGTATGCTTAATTTCTAGCTGGTTCTTTTTCATATCCTCAAAGGTCTCACTAAATTTATCAGCGGTCTCTAGAAAATTCTTGAAAACCTAATAACCATGGTTTTGAACTCTATAGCCAGTCATTTGCGTTCCTCCATTTCTGTCTTTTGTGACCTGTTTCTTAGTCTCCGCATTTTGGCTTTATGTGCTAGGTGTCCTATATAGGGCCCAGTGACTCAGCCTCCCCAATCACCTGGGGTGGACACTCTTGTTGTACACCTTTGAAGGCTGGGTGCACAGTCTTGCTGTAGTTATCAATGGGAGGTATCACTGGGGGGAAATGACCTGCAGGCCTTTCTCCTTGTTGTTTGGAGTTTGGATCTATTGGAGTTCTGTTCCAGCTGCAGACCCTTAGGTTATGCTGCAGGCAGGCAGGCAGGCGCACAGCTTGGGCAGGGTTGTAGGTGGGGTGGGGTGGGGTTTCAGAATCACCAGGGGTGGAGCGACTCACAATGGCTCCCCCTCGGCTGATGCCGCAGTTTCTACCGGGTTTGGCGTCTCCAAGCCCTGGGGTCTGCGCACGATTCTGTCCTCGAATCTCCGTGCTGGTGATCGCTGCAAATAGCACTGCTGGAACGCCACTGGTCTTCCGCCACCCCGTTGCCCTACAGCCCACGTGGCATTCAGTGTGACCCAGAAGTTTATAATCTTCCAAGCTGCGTACCCGAGCGCAGCTGCTGCCACCCTTTCACCCGCACTGCTGCCTTCGTTTCGCGCGTCCGTACCTTTGAGTTTGGGCACCGGGAGCTTCTATTCAGTATCAAAGCACTCCTCTTGCCTTCTAGTTGTAAAGCTTCCCCTCCCTTGGTTCTGGAGGATGGCCGTTTATCTGTATAGTTGTATTTCTATAATGTAGGTGTGGAGGCTGCACATTTAGGTATATACCTCATGCTGCCATCTTGGTTTTCCTGAATCTGTGAATTTCTTAATGGCAAGATCCAGTAGTTCAGTTGTTTAGCCCATGGGGCCCTGCACCTAAGTTGTTCATTTTTCAGTAGACAGACTTAAGTGGACACTTTGTGTGCATGCAACCAGTCAACACATGGCTATGTAAGGATATTTAGGTTCTTCTCAGCAGCAATAAGATCATACACACACTAGTTTATA
>PVJC01037950.1:0-16974 GCA_004026665.1 Murina feae
GGAGTGGACTGACAATTTTCGGGGGTTAAGGGTGTTGGGGATGCGTGAAGAGACTGGACAATAATTGTACACCTATGGATGAGGACAATGGGGGGGCAAGGTCAGAGGTTGGGGTGGGAATTGGGAGGAGGGGAGCTATGGGGGGAAAAAGAGGAACAACTGTAATAATCTGAACAATAAAGATAAATTTAAAAAAAAAGAAAATGACATTTCTGCAAACAGGCAGCAGACAATGGGGCAGAATGAGTATTGCAGCAAAGTGAACTTTCTTGGATTGAATAGCTACACGGACCTATTTCTTGTGTTTTTAATTTAGTTGTATTGTTGAAAGTATCCATATACCTACTTTTTAACAAATTAGGAATATTTGGAGAGTTGTATTGGAAAGAGTTCTTCATAGATTTCTTGCTTTTCTTCTCATCTTACAAGCAAGGCTACCCTTTGTTCTGTCTTTGCGAAGATATGTACAGCAAATGTCCTTGGAATGTAGAGATATTATCTCCCCTTGAGCAGAGGGAGCTGTCGTGCCCACAAGTGACCAGAGGACCTTGTGGTCTCATGCTTTACACAGGAAATGCCACGTGGACCACACTCAAGTAGGAGAACAGTAATGACAGCTGCCGGCTCCAGACGCCTCCCATTCTTCTCTGTTGAAGGTGACAGAAATGGCAAATGTAACCTGAGTTGGCAATGATTTGTGTCCTCAAAGATCTGGGGTGTTTCATTCAGCAGATGCCCCCTAATGCATGCAAACAGGCTTCTATAAACAAGGGTGAACGATTCCTACCAGGAAATTTTGGCATGAGTCTCCTGACCTTGGGGCTAAGATTCAATAGCCCTTCAGTTAAAGGAGGAAAGTGTTCTGAAGTTGGGTGTTTTGCATCGTCTGGCCCGAACAAACTGGCTGATTGTTAGATGTTGTGCTTGTCCGTTCTTCCTTTTGGTGCTTGACGATAATGAATCGCTACAGGCTCTGAGGGGTTCTCTGGAGTCCCAGTGCATCTGTCTTCACAGAAGAGTCTGGCTAAACTATGTCAGATCCTGTGCTACTCACAGAGCCATGAGGATTTATTAAAAAAAAAAAAAAAAAGAATGTACAAGTCAAAATATGATTTATGATACCTTCATGAGTTGCTGTTATCTGAAATGAGATCAGCCCAGCCAGTGTGTCTCGGTGGTTGAGCATCGACCCATAAACCTGGATGTCCCAGTTTGATTCCCAATCAGGGCACAGGCCCGGATTGCAGGCTCGATCTCCAATGTGGGACATGCAGGAGGCAGCCAGTAGATGATTCTGTATCAACACTGATGTTTCTATCTCTCCCTCCCTCCTCCTCCTTCTCTCTGAAATCAATTTTTAAAAACACATATTAAAATGAGATCACATCTAGGAATGACTACATTGAGGAATTACTTCAGCCCTAAGAAATGGGACCGCAGCTGACTTTTCATTTCTTCTCATGCTTCTCAGTATTTGCAAAGTTTCTGCAAATGTACAGAGCCTTGCTTTTATGCTAAAAACTTTCATGCAAAGAAAGAACCTTCAGATTGAACATGAATTAAAGTCATCTCTATAATTTGGATGACCGAGTGGAAAGCAACCATGAAATCTGATCCACATACTAATAAACGTCTGTGTTATGGTTCAGAAAAGTCCGTGGCCAGACAGCAAGATAAGCAAGGCCTCGCGGAACAAGTTTATATTAAAGGGAAAGAAAGAGAGGAGAGGAAGGGGGAGGGGGGAGGGGTACGAAGAAGTAAACCAAAAAAAGAAACCTCTGAAAATGAGTTGACTACCATTTCAAAAGAAGCTTCACAGATCAATATGGTTGGTAGAGCGGTTAATGGAAGGGAGGTTCCATTATCAGATCAAAGGAAGAGCTCCCATATCGCCAATGGCCCAGCCACATCCATGAGCCCCACATTTCAAGAACCTTGTCAAAATGGAGTGCATTCACAAGAAAGCAACCTGGATGGTGAAAGGGGTCTGGAAAACATCTTCACAGGAGGATGGCTAGAGGAATTCCGCAAATTTACACTGAAAATAGGAGATGGGCGGTAGCCCACAATGGAGTCTACACAGACACGCAAGTAAAGGATGTGATTGTTTCTTAGAAAATCAACTTGTCTCTCCAGGACTCGGACAGCAAGGCCAGGAAACACAGACAACCCCCCGCCCCTCAGTTCCTGCAGCCCAATGTCAAAAGCAGTTCTCCAAAGAGAACATTCCCCAAAGTCCTCTGAGAAGGGTAAGGGGCGGTCGGGTTCCTTTCCTTCTGGATTCCGGCTGTTCATGTTGCATCCGGCTCTTGAGATACCGCATCACCCTTCTTACAAGAATCCCTCATTGCTTAAGCTCTCAGGAGGGGTCTACTGTTTGCAAAACCCCGAGGAATACATGTCTATTTAGGACTCGCCTCTCAGGCGCTTTTCTTCTCTGTCTCAAATAGATAAGAAGTTTTAGTAAAGGCGGAATGATCAATATGTGTTTCCAAAACCTAACTCCTTCTAGGTAACATCCAGTTAAGGGTGCTAAAAGTGGCGGGAAACCCTCTGAATTTTCATTGGCTTCCAAGCTGATCTTGAAAAATGCCACCAGAGTCTGGTCTCACGGACAGACTTCGCTGAATATTATTCTCCAAAGGAAAACACGAAATGGGGGGAGGAGAGTCTGTTTAGGACAATAGAGTTTCCATGGTTCACTTCTTGCCCATTCCCCTGGCAACCCAACAGATCCAAGACTTAAATCAACAAGGCTTCAGTCCAGACTCATGGTTTCTTTGGCAGCAGGATTCCCTTGAAACTTGGTAGGTTTCGTATCTATTTGCTTCCAGTCAGTGTCATGTGCCAGTGAACACACCCAGTGTTCTTAGCTAGATACGACACTCCAGCCCATTCTATCTCTTTGATTTGTTGCCATCCCCTCTCCCCACCACGATTACTTCCCTCGTGTTAGCGATCTTGAGGCCATCCGCTTTGCGCAGCACGTCTCCCTCTTTGACTAGATCCTTGCCACAGAGCTGAGTTTTAATAGGCCTTTGCCACCAGCTCTGTGCACCCTCCAATGTGTGGGGTCAAGAAACAGTTGGCTTTTACAGTGCGTCCAGGCCCCACACTTCTGTTCTGGTTTTTTGTTTTTTTTTTCATTGCTGCTTGCAAATCGGCCAAGTCTTGCTTCAGCTCATCTCTCTCTTCGGAGAACTCGCTCAGCGCAGCCAGTAACACCAACACCCTCTAGTAACATTCTGTTTCCAACCTAAAGCTGCACACTGTGTCTTCACGTTGCCCTCCAAGCTCTCGCGAGATAATGGCTTTACCAAGTGTTTGGCCACTCTCTCTGGTGTGAGTTTTGATCTTCCCAGATTCCCACATCAATTTTCCTGCCACCCATCACAAATGCTAAGTCAGCGCCCCCAACGTGCAAAAGAGAAAAAATCACAAATTTTGATTTAGATCGAATTCGCACCACTTTGGTGATAATTTCTATATGAGCTAAGATAATAGTAGCTTCTGTGACAGATACACCCTAAAACCTCAGTGGCTCCCCAGTCTTCCCTGAGCTTCAACACCAACCAGCCAATGATAGGAGGGGAACATCTCTGTGGAGGAAGGTTTGATACAGACAGGACCCGGATGTAATGCACATCATTTCTACCCAAATTCCATTGGCCAGAACTCTGTTATGTAACCACTCCTAGCTGCAAGGGATGCTGGGAAATGCACTGGTAGTGGTGTGTCTGGAAGGAATAAGAGGTTCAGACAGTTGTCATAGTTTGTTCATGAAAATGTTTATGTTGTGGCAAATTCTGCTCCTATAGCTTCTTTATTGCTTTGACTCGGGTGATAAATATTCAGAAAATAAGGACCCCTATAAATCTTCGTGGACGAAAGAACTGGCCTAGTAGCTATTTGCAATCAACACCGTGCTGTAGGTGAACTTTTTCTCTTTTGCACGTTGCCAGCAAATAATTATTGAATCTTTATCTTGTTCCCACATGGGGAGCCACCTTTGACCCGAGGGTCCAAGAACAGAGTCTGATGCACCCTCCCTGCTTATTTTCCTCTTCTCCCAGATGATATTGTTATTTTTTTATTCATCAAAACTAGTTCCCAGAGCCTGGCCAGTGTTTCTCAGTGGTTGAGCATCAACCTATGAACCAGGAGGTCAAAGTTCAATTCCCAGTCAGGGCACATGCCGGCGTTGCAGGCTCATTCCCCAGTAGGGGGCACGCATGAGCTAATTTCTCATGTTTCTATCTCCCTTTCCCTCTTCCTTCCTCCCTGAAGTCAATAAAAATATATTTTTAAAAAAACACACACAGCCCTAACCAGTTTGGCTCAGTGGATGGAGTGTCGGCCCGTGAACTGAAAGGTCCCGGGTTCGATTCCGGTCAAGGGCATGTACCTTGGTTGCGGAACATCTCCCGTGGGAGGTGTGCAGGAGGCAGCTGATTGATGTTTCTCTCATATCGATGTTTCTAACTCTCTATCCCTCTCCCTTCCTCTCTGTAAAAAAATCAATGAAATATTTTTTTTTAAAACACACACACACACACACACAAAACTAGTACCCAGCGAGAGACATTCTGTCCTTCCGGGAATTCAGGAGACCACAATTCCGCTGCCTGAGAGGATTATTCTGATCCTGAAATCATACACTGTGAGCTGATCATGACTCTTTCGATACGAATTACCTTTTAAGGTTTCAGAGGACAGGACAATGGTTAATTGATTTCCCACAAAACCCTGCTCAGCAACCTAGCATTCTAGAATTCTACTCAGCTGTCAGGGTAGAGTCAGAACTGCTTAGGGAGAAAAAAAGGACTTACTTTGAAAGCTCCATCCCCATGCTGCGTAGGAGCTTTCTACCTCCTACTTGCCCGACATGGCAACCCAACCTCTTGAGAGACACCAGGAAAGGTCAACAGCCAGAAGAGAAGGCGAAGAGACCCATGAATTAAGGGAAATAACTATGTTCCACCCAACGAAGGCAACAGAGGGAGATCCAGGCATGGGACCCCTACGTGATCTGAACACTGGTGGCCCCAGAGCAGACAGGAGCACCTACTATGCACAGACAGTAAACTAGATGGCCACATGCATGTTAATTCACTTCATCCTTGGCAGTATACAACACTGGCCTAATTTTTATAGATCCAAAGACTGAAAAGGTCAATCCTTTCCTAATTATTGAATAGGAGCTAAGTCAAAGAAATAACATTTCAGCCCAGGTTGGTTCAACTCTCAATTTTGGTTTTCTCATGCTTTCTTACCCATCCTTCCAATGTACTTGGAAATCTCATCAACCAGGCCCTGATTTCCCCCATTACTACCATTCTGTCTTTCTTTTTTAACATATTTTATTGATTTTTACAGAGATGAGGGGAGGGGGATAGAGAGTTAGAAACATCAATGAGAGAGAAACATCCATCAGCTGCCTCCTGCACGTCCTAGTAGGAATTGAACCCTCAACCAAGGAACATGCCCTTGACTGGAATCGAACCCAGGACCCTTCTTCAGTCTGTGGGCCAACAACGCTCTACCCACTGAGCAAACGGGTTAGGGCCCATTATTACTATTCTTACTATGTAATTGCTGGGGACATAAAAGCCTCAGGCAAGAGCTTTCCCATAGGATCTTTTGCTTCTCATCAAAATGAGGTTGAAAATTCAGCATCTAATTTTCCCATGGTAACAAAAAGGGCAAAACAAAACTAATATGCAGTGAGAAAGGGCGGGAATAGGGTGCTAAGAGACACCAAAAAGGACTACTATTTTGATATCTTCCATACGCTTTCATGAAGGAGAGGTTACTTGGATATTTTGAAAGACTGACTCTTACTTGAAGAGTGGGGAGGAAAAAGGAAGAGCAATTCAATGCCTTTTCATATTACAATGAAAGTTATCCTGTAAGAAGAATCCCCTCTCTCTTTGTCAAAGACACAGTTTGACCATGGGAGTAAAGGGAAGTAATACTTTTCCTATTTTACTCAAAGCGTTACAGCCAAGATATTCCAAATGGCCCATCTCTTACAGGCTGAATCCATTGAAAAGATAAATGAGGAGCCATTTACATCACTGGAAATGTATGCCTGAGAAAACTTGCTCTTTAAAAATTCAACATGAAGTTTCAATTATGCAAGATGAATCCGTTCTAGAGATCTGCTCTATGTCATCATGTCTGTCGTTAACAATACTGTATTGTACACCTGAAAAATCTGTTAAGGGGGTTGATCTCATTCTAACACAATAAAAAAATAATCTAACATCTGATGACATCAAGAAGGGAAGTTGTCAGAAACTGGCCAGGACATTCTTACCTGGAAACTGAGAGGTCTTATGACTGTACTTTTAGGGGACCAATGATAGCAACCTGCCTAATTGCAAATCTTTCTCTTTATGTGATGATGAAAGGTTATTTTTAAAGAAGCTGGAATTAGATACTCAAGCAACCTTTTTAGTATCTTTTGTCAAAGTGGGAGAGTTGCTAAGAGATGAGTGCCAATCTATTTCTTTTCATGATGGTAAAAATACAACAAAAGGAACAGACTTATATTATAGTCAGAAAGCTTTCATATCAACCTAGGAATGGACATTTTTGAGGGTGATAAAGTATTTGTTTAGAATATGCGGTAAAACCTCCATTCTTAGACATCGTCAAGAAGATGAAATAGCCCTCACTAGTTTGGCTCAGTGGATAGAGCGTCGGCCTGCGGACTCAAGGGTCCCAGGTTCGATTCCAATCAAGGACATGTACCTTGGTTGCGGGCACATCCCCAGTAGGGGGTGTGCAGGAGGCAGCTGATCGATGTTTCTCTCTCATCAATGTTTCTAACTCTCTATATATCCTTCTCCCTTTCTCTCTGTAAAAAAAAAAAAAAAAAAATCAATAAAATATATTTTTAAAAAAAAGAAGATGATAAAATATTTGCCCCGGATAAGCACTTTGTTAAAGTCAGGGCAAAGTTCCCTCAGCTCTGACTCCATAAAATGAATATCTTTTTATAAAGGTTTTATTTATTTTATTATATTTTAAATATATTTTGATTGATTTCAGAGAGGAAGAGAGAGGGAGAGATAGAAACATCAATGATGAGAGAGAACCACCGATTGGCTGCTTCTGGCTCACCCCCCACTGGAGATCGAGCCCACAACCCACGCATGTGCCCTTGACCGGAATCAAACCCGGGACCCTTCAGTCTGCACGCTGACGCTCTATCACTGAGCCAAACCAGCTAGGGCAAAATGAGTATCTTTTAAAGGTGCATGAAAGTAGTTGATTTTTTAAATGTTCTCTACAAATTCAGGGCTGAAATTTAAGCTTAGAACAATGCCTATTTTAGCCAATCAATGATTCTCTCTCATCACTGGTGGTTTTATCTCCCTCTACCTTCTTCTCTGAAATCAATAAAAATATTTTTTAAATAAAACAAAGTTTTTAAAAACAATGTCTATTTTGATTATACTTCAAAGTGACAAAATAGATCATTACTTTGAAGATAAACTTTAAACTATCAGTATGCCTAGCACACCACAGAAAGCAATGCTTAATCCCATTTCCCCTCACTGCTGTGTTGCAGTCTGTTCATACAGGGTCATAAAAGCCAATCATGTCCATTGATAGATGACTGGATAAAGTAGATGTGGGATACAGACAATGGAATATTACTCTGCAATGAAAAAGAATGTTGCCATTGGCAACATGTGTGTGCCCCCTACCTTCAGGGTACCTGCCTTCCTGGGAGATACCTGGGTCTCTGTGTCAGTAATGTATAGTAGCATAGCAAACCATCCCCAAATGGAGTCATTTGAAAAAATGCAAATTAATTATTGGTAATGAGTCTATCATTCAGCTAGATCATTCTGCAGGGACTGATGTAGTTGAGCTCCGTCATGCAACTGGGGTCAACTGGCTAGTCTGGGATGGGCTCACGTGTCTGGTGGTTGAATGCCAGCTGTGGTGACAAGGTGAATGAGCCACGGGTTGCTCATCATCCAGCAGCTAGCCCAGGCAGGTTCACAGGGTGGTGATGCGTTTCCAAGAGGGAGAGCAGAAGCACCTACAGTGTCCTGATACCTAGCCTTAGAACTGACATAATCTCATTTCCCTGCATACTGCTGCCCAAAGCCGAAGGACAACCCACATTCCCGAGGTGGGGAACTAGATTCCATCCCCTGATGGAAAGCGTTGCAAACTCACATTGCAAAGGGGTGGCTCAAGAGAGAGATTGAAAAAAAAAAATAGAGGCCATGTTTGTCATCTCTCACAATCCCTTTTGCAAATAAAACACTGGTTAGCCCAGTTGATATTCTAAGAAATAGCCAGACACGTCCAAACACTAAAGAGAGCTTGGGTTCTCACTCTACGCTAGAGAGTGCAGCACTGAGATTGCATTTCCTCTTCCTGTATCTGAGGATGAGAAAGACATTCCCTCAAATGTCGTTATCCACAGCCACATATTGCAGAGCCAGAGTTCTGCATCCCAGGTGTAGCTGGATTCTGTCCACGCCCACGAGTGTACATTAACCACCTACCAGTTGTTTGGTCTTGGAAGAGGGAGGTTACATAATAGGCTTGCCACATAATTAAGAAATATTTTTCTTGGATCTCATAGTCCCCTCCTCGTTTGCCCTTAATTGCATTTTATATTTTAATAACATTGGCCCGAGACACTGTACTCAACGAAATTCAGAGATGTGTTTAAAGAACACTTTGATCTAACTTCCCAGATGAAATCTCCGCAAATCCATTTAATTCTAATTTAGTATTAAAACGCTGCGTATTGTTTCCTTAACAGAAAGAACGCCAGCACCGCCACAGGAAAAGGTCAAAGAGACAAGAAGACTCGATGAGCCACGTCATATTTGTGTTGCGTGTGGATATTTTTCCTTCTTTATTCTCTTGCTATTGACATTAGCCTTTGAAAATGCTTGAGGACACTTAACATTATATCTCTCCATTGTGATTGATGAGGATATCGGTGGAAGCCAGAACTCATTCCTAACACTTTGTGCTCTTCCAGGAAAAGTATCCCAACGTTTGGGTTCCAAGTGGTAACATTGTGGATGAAAATTCAGTGAATGATGTATGTAGCAGCCCAGGGAATTTGCTGATTCCTTCTCTTTCTTCCCTCCTCTTTCTATACTTGGAATCTCCTATCACCAAATCTACTTCAAAAGCCATTCACTAATTTTTTTGACATCTTGAGTCTAAGGGAAGAAATCTGTTAATATGCATTCACGGTTCCAGAGACATCAGCCACAGGGAGCAAGCTCGGTTTCTGAAATGCTGCTCATTGGTTTTGCTGTTCCAGTTTAGGGCCCTGTAATTCCAGGTGTAGACATCCCAGGGAAGGGTAACATGTTAAACCATTCTCAGCTTTTAATAAGGAAACACAAGCTATTACATCAACTAACTAGAAGTCACCTTGCAAAGCTGAGGGCAGAGCCCTGAGCAACCACCTCAGTAGCCCAGAATCCACACGAGAAGATAGAAAAGCAATAAAGCATAGGGAAGAAGGTCCCACAGGCAAATCTCTCTCAAACTCTGCGTGAGCCCAGCCTGGACAAGATAGAGGCACGCAGGCAGCCTGTGAAAGCCAAGTTCAGATCCCACAGCAAGTACGGGATTATACAACATGGGAGAGATATGGCCCCACACGTAGGTCTAAGAATACTCTGTGCTATTGGGAAGTCAGTATTTTGATTCAATTATATCAGAGTGCGCTGGGTCTTCGTTGAGAGCTATACAGACCTCTCCCGGGTGTTGTAAACCTTTGTTATCTGCATCGGACTGTTTCCAGGCTGGTGGACCTTTTGGTGAGTCTACATCCTTCCAGAATCTTTCTGCAAGTCTGATTAAGTCCATCTGGCTCTGATTAACTTGCAATTAACCTGCCAAGGACTGTCTCCGAAGAACAGCAGAGTCCAGGCAGCTGAGACATCGTCTTGCTAAAACTAGATCTTAGAAGAGCATGCGAGACTCAAGTGGTCAAAGGCGGGGGGATAGCGCTGGGGGCTGGAGGCATTGAGAGGTCCCAGGAAGGGAAGGTGGTGTGAGCCAGGCTGGCAGGAAGCAAGCATTTCTGCTCCTTTGCAGCCACCTCAGTGTTTAACAGTGTCTTACAAATAACAGATATGTAATAACTATGTGTTGATGGAAAAGGGGCCAATGAGGACTAATAAATTTCTCAAGAAATCACCAACAGCAACATCTCCAAGATTTCAATTAGTTAAACATCATCCCAAGGTTTCAGGACCCCGTGTGACCCCAATTGTGGGGGGGTGGGGGGGTGGAATAAGTGCCTTCTTAAGCATCTAGCAATGTACTGGGGCAGCTCTTGGGAGACTTGCATTACCAGTCAGGTCTAACTGAGACTTTTGTCCACGTCAATGAGTCTACACATTGAGAGTCAAAATCCTTTCTTTAGATGGGATGGGGTCAGGAGAAGACCTAAGAACTGGTTGTTAGATTATAATCATTAAGTTTATTGGTGGGTTCCTGCTTATTTTTTTTTCCTTCTGATTATAGTCCAGTCCATTTCTGGGGAGGTTTTAACCTCCCAATTCTATGCCCAAGATATTGGAAAAAAGAGGGAATGAGCGGGACAAACATGAGTCCAGCGGGATGTTGGCTGTTGTTTGAACACCCACCTGATCACTTTTCACAAGTTACGTAGTTTGCTACTTCACTGACCCGGCCCCCAGGCCCATGCTCTTGACTGGGAATCAACCCCAAGACACTTCAGTGTGCTGGCTGATGCTCTAACCTCTTAGCAACACCGGCCAGGGCCCAAAATCCCTTTGGAAAAGAGAGCATACCTTACCCCTCAATGAATTCTAGAACACAGCGATGGTGCCCAGATGAATGGGAAATAGAAAAGGGGGCTAGAAAGATTCAAGTGTCCTTCATGCAAATATCTTGGATGGCTGTTAGTTTTCTTTCCTTCCATCATCACTTCAATATATGTAGATCGTTTTTACAACTAACAAGATTTCCTTCCCTTCCCCAAGGCCTTTTGCCTAGAAGGAAGCTTCCAAAGTACAACTATGACTAAACTGAGTGCTGGCATTTCCAACCATAACTATCCCCGGAAGCAAAGCATGGCTACTCCGTGAAACTGAGGCCGACACGCCCAGCAAGCCAGAACATTTTCTGTCAACTGATGCTGCCAAAATCAGATGATTTTCATCAGCAAGCAAAGAAGAGATTCCAAAAGGTGGAGATCTTCAAAACGCATTGGACAATGTCAGCATTTTTGGTTCAAGTTGTGATGGAAAGGAGTACAACCTTCCTATTTTAAAATGTGCAGAATGCTCTTGATGTGGGAGATAAGCAAAGGGAGAGCCACGGCTGCCAGGACAGTGTCTTGGTTCCTCAGATGGACGCGTCAAGAGGGTGATCCTGGCCAAGAGTTGCCCTTCACCTGGGGCACTGTCATCTGTAACTGGGAAGCCATGAACATCATAAAGCTAATGCCAAGGATGCTCACTCAAGGATGTGCCACCCAACAAAGGATGGCTCGCCCTAGCCGGTTTGGCTCAGTGGCTAGAGTGCCAGCCTAGGAACCAAAGTGTCCCAGGTTCAATTCTGCTCAAAGGCACGTACCTTGGTTGCAGGCTCCTCCCCAGCCCAGGCCCTTGTGGGGCTCATGCAGGAGGCAACCAATAGATGTGTTTCTCTCATATCAATATTTCTCCCTGTCTTCCCTCTCTCTTCTACTCTCTCTAAATATCAATGGAAAAACATCCTCAGGTGAGGATTACCAAAACAAAACAAAAAAAAGAAAGAGCCCTAACCAGTTCTGGTCAAGGGCATGTACCTTGGTTGCGGGCACATCCCCAGTAGGGAGTGTGCAGGAGGCAGCTGATCGATGTTTCTCTCTCCTCAATGTTTCTAGCTCTCTATCCCTCTCCCTTCCTCTCTGTAAGAAACCAATAAAAATATATATTTTTTTATTTTTTCATATAGAATATATGGTGATAAAATTAAAGATGTAGAGTTATCCTTAGAAAAATGTCATTGAAGACTTTTTATGATCTGTGCCACTGGATGAAACAAGATAACAGAGGCCATTGTAAAGCTTTTTGGAGCCCTTTTTACCATCAAAATTTTAATAAATTAATTTTAACTGAAAATATATTTTTTAAAAGAAAAAAATCATGCAATTTATTGTTAAAAAAAAAAGAAGAAGGAAGAAGAGATGGCTCTCAGCAACATGCCCAACTCAACAATTTCCTTCACAATATACTTGTGAGCATCATTTTTCTGCTACTGATCTAAAAATCAAGGAATCATGTCTTTGTGGTGGTAGCGTCCCTGTGTCTTTCCCAACCTCGTGTTCCCTGTACCATGCCGATGGTATAATGCCTGGGCCGAAGTGAATGAAGGGAAGGAGGCGCAAAGGCAGGACCCACCGGTTCCTCATCGAGTTTACAATCTAGTATGACAGAGAAACACGAAGCAGATAATTGCGGAATTATGCGTGAATAAATGTCACTTGTCATGAATGGATATATTTGAGCAAGGGTTTAAAATTTTCCAATAGGAAGCGGTACAGTGAAAGTACACGACTAAGGGAAATAAACCGAGTGAATGTCAAATAGTGAAAGGTGGAAGGTAAAGCCTGTTGGTCCGTTAGCTGCCCTCGAGAGTCTCAGGTTCCTCCTACAGGAAAATGGGCTCTGGAAGTAATCTCCAGTCTGTCTAGATTGCTGTCAAGCAAGAAGGGAAACGTCCGTGGTATTTAGAGAGGCGGAGATACGACAATCAGATACAACAGGAGAGGGCGACTGAAGGGGGGAGTTATTTCCAGGGTTCCTACCGGCTCCTGCAGGAAGCAGTCCTGACCCTGCACTTCTAGCTTTCGCCACGCTGCGTGCATGGCAAGCCTTTCCTCAGAGCCTCAGCGCGCTGCCTGTGGTTCATCTGCCTGGGCGGAAGCTAGCCTGAATCAAGCCCACACTGCAGATTAAATGACCTTTAGGCCAAAACACCTTCGCCTGTGTGGGAGCCAAGCTCCATCAGAAGGTTCCCCAGGCCCAGCCAGTGTGGCTCAGTGGTTGAGGACTGACTCGTGAAACAAGAGTTCACCCGTTTGATTCCCCGTCAGGGCACATGCCCAGGTTGCAGGTTCAATCCCTAGTAGGGGGGCATGTAGGAGGCAGCTCTCTCTCTTTTTTTTTTTAAATGAAAGACATATCAATTGGAGGGCAGGGATCAAGCCTGCAACTGCCCTTGACCGAAATCGAACCCAGGACCCTTCAATCTGCTGGCCAACGCTTCCCTCTCTCTCTCTCTCTCTGTTCTGGGTTCTTTTAAAATATATGATTGCCTCCAATAGGTTTTCATAAGCTACTTATGGAAGAAAGAATTTTGCTACTAGACTTACCAGGGGGATCACTTCATAACTTGTATAAGTGTCTAACCACTATGCTGAAGAACCCCTTAAGCTGCTCTAATATTAAATGTCAACTGTAACTGAAAGATAAAAAATAATTTTTTAAAGAAAAATAATTGGCCCTGGCTGGGTGGCTCCGTTAGTTGGAACATCATCCCATATACCAAGAGGCTGCGGGTTCGATTCCCAATCAGGGAATATATTTAGGTTGCAGGTTTGATCCCTGGTCTGGGCACATACAGGAGGCAACTGATCAATATTTTTCTCTCACACTGATGTTTCTCTCTCTCTCTCTCTCTCTCTCTCTCTCTCTCTCTCTTTCTCTCTCTGTCTCTCTCTCTGTCTCTCTCTCTGTCTCTCTCTCTTTCATCTTTCTAAAATCAATAAACGTATCTTCAGATGACAATAAAAAAAAACCACCTGTTTTCCAGTCTTCACTCTCTAGAAAGAGACCAAATTTCCAAATTCACAATGGAATTTGCCCTTCTGCTCCTGTGTCTTATTCATGGCAAAAAGGCAGGTATGCAGACCTGGACCAGACACAATCACCTACTCAACGTCCCATCAACTTTATTTGGTTTAATATCTGGAGTCCCATGCGGGACAGTCCATCCTTCGAAAATATCTCCAAATGGCCGTTTAACCACCATCTCTTCCTATTTTGCTTTGTCTTTGTCATTCCTGCCTGCCTTCCTTTCCTGCCTGCTGACCCTGAGAACAAAACTACGTATCTTGACTTGAGACCCACAGAGACCCACCTCACCCAGTCCTCCACCTGTTCTCATGCCTGGCGTCCCCAGCACGCGTCCTCTCTCATGCATGTATCACCCAACATGTGTTAGAACTGCTCTCAGAAGGAAACCCAGGTCTGTTTGCACAGTTAGGAGGGGAAGGGACAGACTGAAGGCTGTCACAGGTTGGACCCCCCTCTTCCCCGAGAAAATCAGACTCTGACTCCAAGATTTGGATCTAGGCAGCCGATTGGTCAGAATGCTCAGGATAAGCACCTGCTGGCGACCAAGGAAAACAGAGTGGGCAGAGGGAAAAGCTGGCTGGGGTATATTATGGGGTGCTTCAGGGCCATTGCCATATGCTCCTGATTCTCCCCGTGAGTCTGCAGTTGGAGAATTATAACATTTACTACTTAACACTGATCAGGTTCAGCTCAGGATCCTTTTTGCATGTGTCCTTCAATTACATCCTCACAAAATTCTGTGATGGAAATATTATCATCACCATCTTCCTTAAACAAGGCAGTAGGTTCCAAAATTCTTTTTTAAAAAAATATTTTTTATTGATTTTTTTATTTTTATTTTTACAGAGAGGAAGGGAGAGGGATAGAGTTAGAAACATCGATGAGAAAGAAACATCCATCAGCTTCCTCCTGCATGCCTCACACTGGGGATCAAGCCTGCAACCAAGGAACATGCCCTTGACCTGGAATCGAACCTGGGACCCTTTAGTCTGCAGGCCGACGCTCTACCCACTGAGCCAAACCGGTTAGGGCAGGTTCCAAAATTCTTAATCTGCCCTCTGCGACGTAACCAGTAAGTGGCGGAGGGAAGATATCTGATGCTCAAGCCATGTTCTTGCCTGCTACACGCCAGCAAAGGTCCAGCCTTCTGCCTCTAGAACTCTGGGTCACCCATCGCTGACCCTGGGTTCCTAGACCATGTGCCCAACTGGAAATTCAAGACACCCCAGGACTTTACCTGGACTTGACCATCACACGTGCCCCCTTCACAACCACTGGCCCAGAAGAGAGTGTGGGGGCATCTGGGGGGAATGTCTCTGTCCTGGACAACATTCCTTGAGACCAAATGCATCTGCCATCCAATATGGACGCCTTCCAGATCCATTGGAGAGCTCTTGGCTGGTGTTTGATTACATCTGTGGAGGCTGTAGGGCTAAGCGTCATGTCCCAACTCCTAAAGAAATTGAACCCGGGTCCAACTGGCTGTAGACACTCCACATTCTGGAATATTTTGACTCTTGGACGTCCGTGACCTTGCATGCTTAGCCCCACGTGACTCCAGTGCACAGGGTTCTTGTTTAATGTGTGACCTTCTCAAAATAGTTACCGATATTCACTCTCCCCGCAAGGTCCCCCTGGGGAGGCTTCGGAGACAGACTCGCCTTTGAGCTTTCCAAGTCCCTTGTTTGGGGTTTCAGAAAATATCCCACAACACAGCACTCGCTGGACCTATCTATCATCACTGTACTCTTTAGAAATCTGAATCACTTGGAGCTCTGTGCTACTATATTCATTTTCACTGATCTCATTTTTTCCCCTTTCTTCATTTTTTCCACTTCAGGGGCCACTTCCCCACATTTCTGCCAACAGCTCTGTTCCACGAGAGGTGATAATAACTAAGTTAAATGTTGAAAACTTCCGAGATGTTTCCTGGGGACCATTACGGCCTGTTGCTTGCTTCTTCCTCCTCTTAAGAGTGAAGACAAAAGGGATGGTAGGACAGGATGTGGTCGAGATACGACAACAGGCATCCAGCTTAACCAAGATGAGCTCATTTCCTATTTTGGAAGAAATGGAATTTTGAAGAATTGAACTTCTCAAGTGATAGCACCATCCTGTGAGGGGGAAAGTCTATGAGACAAAGAACTCCATGGGAGCAGGACACTCTTCAGACCGGTAGCTCGGTAAGCACAAAAGCAGACCAACCCATCTATAAAAGGCAAAGGGAGCCAGAGGTCAAGTTGGCCACCCTGACCTCTGCAGGCTTCTAAAAGCAGGACTTGGCCATAGCATTCAGTCAACAAGAAAAACACATTTCATTCATTCATTCATTCATTCATTCACACTAGATACTAGACATCTACTAAGTTCTTAATACCTATGCTAGGCACTAGGATATGAAGATATTTAAGACTCAGTGCTTACCGCCAAAGAACCCACCTCCACTCAAATGCAATGGCATCTAACATTTTCCATCACATTGCTTCTTTTTTAATATCAAAAACTTTGGTGAGAGTAATGACAGCTAATCCACTTCTGCAATCCATTGGTTGGAAAAATACATATGCTCTGGGTTCATAGATTCTTTACAGGGAGTTAGGCAGTACCAGGGATCCGACAAGCACCGGGATGGTGAGATGAACAACGAAAGCAACATGATGAAAGAGGAACCTCAGCCCTAGCCAGTTTGGCTCAGTGGACAGAGTGTCGGCCTGCGGATTGAAGGGTCCCAGGTTCGATTCCAGTCAGGGGCATGGACCTTGGTTTCAGGCACATCTCCAGTGGGGGGTGTTCAGAAGGCAGCTGATCGATGTTTCTCTCTCATCGATGTTTCTAACTCTCTATCCCTCTCCCTTCCTCTCTGTAAAAAATCAATAAAATATATTTTTTTAATTTTATTTCATTTCATTGCTTAAAGTATTACAACAAGTGATAGATAAGTATTACAACAGATGATAGATTTTTAAAAAAAGAAGAACCTCACTCCGCTCTGCATGAGACGGAACTTGCCTTTTCAATGAAAGACTATTGACATCTAGCCCCACTGCACTCACACAGATGCCCACTGATTCATTGCCTGATGCCCTACATTCCACATTAG
>PVJC01037951.1:0-16974 GCA_004026665.1 Murina feae
TCTCTCTCTCTCTCTCTCTCTCTCTCTCTCCCCCTCTCCCTCTCCCTCTCCCCCTCCCCCTCCCTCTCTCTCTCCCTCTTCCTTTCCCTCTCCCTTACCCTTTCTGAAGTCAATAAAAATACATTTAAAGTAAATAAAGTAAAAAAAAACCACACACACACACAACCAAAACATTCACTCTGACCCAGCAATTCCACTCTTAGGTATTTACCCAAGAGAAATAAAAAACATGTCCACAAAAAGACTTGTATAAAGTAACTTTTTCCATAGTAGACCAAAAAAATGGAAATAACCCAAATATCTATGAATAGATGAAAAGATAAATCAATTGTGATATATTAATGGTATATATTCAGCACTAGAAAGGAATTACTAAAAAACACTACAAAATGGATAAATCTAAAAAACATGATGTTGAGCAAAAGGATACAGATAAAAAAGAATGTATACTATATGAGTGCATAAACGTGAAGTTCAAGAACAGGCAAAACTAATCTTTGGTGGCAAATCAGAATAGTAATTGCATATGCGTGTGGGTAGCCATTGGATGGAGATACAAAGGAACTTTCTCAGATTATGGAAATGTCCTTTATCTTGCAAATGAGATTACACAAATGTATGCATTTGTCAAACTCATCCAAAGTACACTTAGGATCTGTGTACTTCATGTATATAAATTTTACATAAATAAAAATCTAATCCTATATAATAAAGAGCTAACATGCTAATTAGACTAAACAGCAGGACGACCATCCAGACGACCTTCTGGATAAAGCCAGAGCTGCACATGCTGAGGCAGCCAGGGCTACGACAGCCGAGCCCCTTGCATGAATTTCGTGCATCAGGGCCTCTAGTAATAAAATAAAACCCAAACCAGAAGGATGCAATTCTACTAAGATTGTTATAGTTCTAGAAGTGGGAACAGGAAAGACTAGATTTAAAGTCTATATCTGCCATTAATCAACCAGCAGTATTGAGCACCTGAACACACTGAATCTAACACAGAACAAATTTTGGAACAATAGAATAAAAATATCATGTCTGCCTATTTCTTCCATTTTTGCTACATACACATAATGGATCTCTCTGAAGATAAGAAAAGAAAAATAAACATTCATACTTATAGTAATGTCGGGAAAAGCAAAATTTTTCATCAATATCTGAATCAAGAATAGGCTTCCCTATGATACAGAATTTCACTGTAAGGAATGAAAAAATGTAAGATTTTATTTATAGGATACTGTTTTATGCTTAAGGTGAAAAACAGTATTTGCTGGAAGTTTCCAAATCTAGTCTTCTATACATTCTTTCTAATAATATAGTAAAACCCAATAATCTGCCAGACATTATTCTAAGGACTTAATATAAATCTACTAATTTAATTCTAACAACAACTCTATAAGAGATCCTATTATCATCCTCAATGTAATTATAAGCAAACTGATGTACAGAGAGTTCAAGTACTTGCCCAGGGTCATACCTAGATAGAGACAGGCTCAGATCTCAAGCCGCCTGGTACCAGGGCCCATGCTCTTAACCATTGTACCATATACCATGGGCTTCTTTTCTACGATATTTCTTAAGTATCTCTTTTCTGACTGTACCACACAATTTCACTCTTGCAATATAATTCAAGGACCACACACTCAAATACATTCCTGAATTTTCCAGTAAAATCTCTAAATCAACATTTCTTCAAATATATCCCAGATTCTAGAAGTAGCAACTTATAAGAGGACTCAACAAATTTTTAAAAATATACATTTGTTGACTTTTGATTAAAACCAGAGACAACCCTGACAGTGACAGTGAATTTGTTCAGAATTCTTAGATTCAAGATTGCTTTAGATCAAATGAACTTTTGGATTTTTCTTGGTATCTTGGTTCCAAGACAGATGATGTTAACTTGTATAATTTTTAATTGCATACATTATCTTTACCACTTATCTAATATAGTTAAAATCATTAGCATTTATTGAATCCAAACTACTAAAAAGCACTCTGCAGAGTACGGTGGAGGTCAATAGATAAGTGTAAGAATTCTGCTTTCAAGGCATTTTCTAGCACAACATTTCTCATTATTACACTAGGAATGTATTAACTATCCAGCATCTACTGAATTCCCATCCCAACATCCCAGGGTCGAAGAGGTATTGGGTGGCAACATAGTAGAGTCTCAATGTGGTTTTAATTCCCATTTCCCTGATGACTAAAAATATTGAGCATCTTTTCACACGCTTATTTGCATTTGCATATCTTTTTGGTAATGTATCCATTCAAATTTTTTTTACCCATTAGTTTATCTTACTACTGTGTTGTAAGAGTTCTTTATATTCATATTCTGAATATAATTCAGAAATGTGTTTTACAAATGTTTTCTCCCAGTCAGTGCCTTACCTGTTTGTCTTCTAAACAGTGTCTTTTGAAAAGCAGAAGTTTTAAACTGTGATAAGTCCAATTTACCATTGATTTCTTTAAGGCTCATGTTTTTTATGTTTTATCAAACAAATCTTTTTTTTTTCCAAAAAAATCTTTTGCCTAACCCAAAGCCACAATGATTTCCCCCCTCTCTCAATTTCTTCTGTTAGTTTTATAATCTTAGCTCATATTTAGGTCTATGACCTGGTGGTATATGGTATAGTGTAACACTTGGGGGTCACTATTTTGCACTTAGGTGACCAATTGTTCCAGCATGATTTGTTGAGAAGACTGAGAACAATTCATTTTAATGTAACAGAATACAAATTCAGTCAGACAATTTCAAATTTTATACCACAACTAATAATTTAGCAAGTACAACTACCTGAAAAGGTATTAAAATACCTCTCCCTTTCGTGTGAGGCTGGATATTTTTCATATATTTCAACCAAGATAACACATCACAACAGACTGAATGCAGAAGCAGAAATGAGAATCCACCTATCTTTTATTAACCTAGACATTAAAGAGATTTATAAATAGCATTGTAATACAATGCATCTTAATTAATTTGTTTTAAAAAGTTATCTTTATAAAAATATTTTATTTGCATGAACATATAATGGGTTTATTACAGCTATTTTAAATTAATTAATAAATTAATATTTAATTTTTTTTCCTTAGTTGTAATTTCGAGCATAGTAGCTATCGATAGATGTAACCAACATAAACAAAAGCACTTTGGGTGTCCTCAAAAATTTTAAGAATGCAGAAGTATCCTGTGACCAAACAAAACAGCCACCAACTCTCTCTTCAATTGCTTAGCTTTACTATAGAAGTAATGCATCTAAATGGCTATAGGCCAAACTTGTTAAATCCTTTCAACAACTCACTGCTCTTCTTAGCATCAAGACTAATCCTGCATGATCAAGATTCTCCATTCTCCTCATTCTCTGATACAACAGTTTTTTTCCAGTTGACTTTAAATATACCAACTCCATCAGTTCTCAGGGCCTTTGCACTGCTTCTTCCTTAGGCCTGAAATGTTCCTACCTTGTCCCCTTTCCCTAATTAACTCCTTCTCGAACACTGATTACCTGAACATCCTTATCCCCACCCTCAGGTTCGTCTTTTATATATTCTTATGGCTCCCTGCACATTTCCTTCATACATTTATCAGTTTGGGAGATTAGTATTTAGAATTACGTGATTTAATAGCTCTCTCGTAGTAAGATCCTACATAATAAAAGCCTAATATGCTAAGTGTCCGTTAAACCAATCAAAGCATAATATGCTAATGATATGCTAAGAATGCTCAATCACTTGCTATGATGTGCACTGACCACCAAGGGGCAGACGCTCTGACTGGTAGGTTAGCTTGCTGCTGGGGTCCAGCCAATTGGGACTGAGTGAGATGGGCCGGACATATAGTGAAGCCCTCCTTTGGTCCCTCCCTGACCCCTATTGTGCACCAGTGGGGTCTCTTGGCCTGGCCTGTCCCCTCTCGCAATCCAGGACCCCTTGGGGGATTGTTTCAACCTGATCCCCATATGCCAGGCCGTGGGACCCCACTGGTGCATAAATTCGTGCACCAGGCCTTTAGTATAAATAATCCTATATACAAAACTACTAAATAAAATTTTGCCTATGTGTTGCAGTATTTTTCCAAGATCAATAGTTATCATCAGGTTGTCAAAGTAGTCCCTAACCTATGTATAGTGGAAAATTACCCTTATCCAAAGAGAGTTCTGGCCTTTGACCTTGGCTACTGGAAGGTGGTATCTAGGCCCCCAGAACTTCTGACCTAAAAGGAGTGTTTTTTCTTGCCTGGGGTCTTTGGCCATTGGACATAATGTGATTCATGATGGGGGCTTTGTGCCACACATTAGCAGTTCCAATCCTACGAGGAAATGGAGACTAAAAGTATTAGTATGATTGACAGGAGGGGCTAAAGACTAAAGGTCAGTATGTGGGCAGTTTGTAATTGAGTCCAAGAAAGGCTGAACACCAAAGGCTTGGGTGAGTTTCCCTGGTTGACAACATCCTATGTATTGTCACATACTGTGGCCCGAAAGCAGTAATGCCATCCACAACTCTATGAAGAGAGGATGACAGAAAGTTCTACATTTGGACTCCTCCAGATTTTGCCTATATATTTCCTCTTTTGGCTAATTTTAACTTGTATCTTCTTCCTGTAATAAAATGTAAATATAACAGCTTTCAGTGAGTTCTGTGAGTGTTTTCTGGTGAATTGTCAAACCTGAAGGTGGTAGTGGGGGCTCCTAACCCTGAAACTGGTGTCTCAAGTGAGGGCAGTCTTTTAAGAACTATTCTTGCAGACAGCAGTTTGGTTAAACTCATTGCAAACCTCACCTCCACACACCCCCCAAAAAGATAAAGAACCAATAAACTAAAGTTTCTTGAGAGCAGAAACTTTATAATACAATGTAAAAAATTTAAGATATTTGAAACAATTGATATTTTCAGGATATCAATATTCTGTAACAACAGCAATAATGCTAATGATGATGAAAATGAAGACGATAAAAACAGCAACCATTTATTGCATGTCCTTACTATAGTCTTCATTTACAGATGAGGAACATGAGGATTAAATTACTTGCTCAAAACCTACCACTAGTGACAGACAATATGCAAGCCCTGATTTAACTAATTTTAAAGCCTACATACTTTACTATATTGTATCTCATAAGACAAGCAAAGAAATTTTAATATTATATTTTGCAAAGGACAATTAGAAATACTATGTAGCATTATCATCACTAAAATAGTGTCATTAAAGACTTGCAACTGTTATCACTGTTCAGGAGTGTGGAATACTTAAGTTCTCCTCTTTTAACTAAGACTTAGCTATAAGCATTCTGATGCTTACTGAAGCATATCTTTGAAATTCTTCTACATAAAATATAAGCTACATAGATTAAAAACAAATAAAAACACTAATTGGTTGTGTATCAAATGCTAAACACAAATTTCAAATACCTGAGGTAGATAGATAACACTTCTGCCAAGAAAACCGCCAAATATGGTACGTTAATCTGTAAACAATGGGGCACCCAGCTCTTCTATTTTCCTCTACAAATTTTCTCATTCTCTTTCTCTATAGTTGTCTCTCACATCCTAGAAATGTTTTAATGGCCTCTAAGAAAGGCTGAAGAGAACTAGAATCTGTTGGTCCATGCAAGATCAGTTTGACTGTCTCAAGCTGAATACTGTACTCAAAGGTCTTAAAGGCCTTTCTACCTTGAAACTAAACCTGCTAAGATATAAACATACACAGTTCTTACCAAAAAAAAGTGTATACATATATTTTTAGTAGTATAGTAACCAGGAGACACTCAGAGAGAGCACTTTATACTTTTGGCAATCATAAGAAAAACGTAAGAAGATATTTGAGCAACTTGCTATAAGTGATTAATTACATTACTTATTTTTATGTAGGTCCAGAACATATCAAATGCTATTTGTTGAGATTACTTTCAAATTCACTATCATATTTCTGCTAGATATGAAAACCAATAGTGATAAGCTGTGCTATGTCAACTTTGACAAACCAATCATGATAATAAAAATGTCTTAAGAGTGGATCAATCCGGATCTACATTAGAAATTAATCATTAAAGAGTACCGAGTGACGTGAAAAAAAGACAATATGAAGGAGAAAAGATGAACATAAGTAAAGCATGGAAAAGAAGGAGGGACACACTCATGAATTAGAAACACACACTGAAGCCCGCAAATAACCCACAGAGAGAGAGAAAGTACCTGGAAAGCTGTGAGTGCGCCAGTCCCTGGGTTATACAGGCATCGCAGCGAAGGCATGCTGTCCGCCAGGCTGGAGCAGCCCAGCCACAGAGACCTGGGCATAGAGCACTGCAGAGAGAGGACAACTATGAGATGGGACAGTATGAGACAGGATGGTACAGATTACAGGAATTTTCAAGGCTTGGCTGAATGCAATATTCCAGTTGTAGCTGCCCTTTATGATAGAAACATCTTCAAGAAAATACTACTTATTAGTTCTAACCCCAGAGAGAAACTCAAAAGGAGCACTAATTGCCAAAAAGCAAGGGGAGAAAGGTTATAGGTCAAAAACAAAATATTTAGTAAAACTTTTTGTCTCTGTTCTTCTCTGTATGAATGCGAAGGAAATCCAATTCTTAACCTAATTAATCAATTCTTTTCCTCTATGCATCTCCACTGATCTCCCATAAATTCATCACAGGGTAAAATCTTGTGCAGACTAAGCAAAAAAAAAAAGAAATAGTTCATGTTAGCATTTCAATACTAGGAATGGTAAATTAGAAAACAAAATACCAAGGAAAATTAGTGTTTTACTTTTAGAAGAAAAAGTATTATCCTCCAGCTTTGACAGCAACTCTGTACAGTTTGCTTTATGTATCTTGTTAGTCTGCTATTCATTAACCAAAATGCATAGTTGCCATCCAGTTGCCTCTTCATTTTTCCAGTTAGATTAAAGGGAGGGAAGGGAGAAGAGAGAGCAAGAAACAACCCAAACAGAAGGGAATATAGCAGCAAAGAAAGGAGGCAGAAAGAGAGAAAAGGAAAAAAAAAGAGAGAGAGAGCGAACCCCAAATGCTGCTGGTATTAAAACCTTCTAAGCAAAAATGTATGTGTGAAAGTAAATATACATATAGTGTATTTAGTATCAAAATAAGGGAGAAATTATGATTTCTAGTAATATTAATGAAACAATGTTATTGCTCCTATAGCTTTACAAAACAGTATGTTTTAGAAGTTTAATATTCTTCAATTTTCTCTAAAAGTATCCCAGGCTGAAGTTTTGTTCATCAACTTGGGTACTATTACAGTCTAGTAATCCTAAAAAATTTAAATACCCAATAATAGCACATATAAAAACAGGAATACATATTTTAAAATATAGCAGTCGATGCCCATAATACTAACCTTTATAAGTTTGGAAATTTAAATATCATTATGAGGCTTTTTTCTTCTTAAAATACTCTAGCTGCAAGAATTAATATTAGGAAACAAAATATAGTATTCATTATTCACGCAATCTATAACTGACATAACAATAGTAAGGACACCAAAAAACAATGTGGTCTTTCAGATCGTTACTTCCTCATTTTATAATTTAGATGACTGATGTCCAAGTATTTACCCATGATCATGAATTTAGAAAGTAGAGAAGTAGGAACTAGAATCCTAGCCTATTGCTTCTTAGTGTAGTATTCTTCCTCCTGACTCCATCTAGCCACAGGTCATAAAGTGGACTTCAAAGAAGTCAGACTTCAAAGAAGAGTATCTGCTAAAGGTATCAGCAGATAATATACTAACCAAAACAGCTAAACGGCTTTGAACTTCTACAACCATCTCCTAACACTTCATTGTTTCCAATGTTTCTTTACCTCAAGCTACAATCCATTTTACAAACAGCACCTAAATAGAACATCTGTATTCACTTTGTTATTATGTCACTCTGGTCAATAATTCATAAAGGTTCCCTGTATCTATTGTATGAAATTCAAGCACTCTATTAATCTGAGCTTTCCCCCACTACCTAGGTATTAATTCACCTTCTCTGTCCTTCCAATTGGCCTAGCACTCTAGCTAATTAACTACTTTGACATTTTTTCAAATCACCTTACCTGACTGGGGAGCATTACGTTCTTCACTAAAGTAATTTTTGTGATTAAATAAAATTAAATATTTCTAAGTAATGTTTCAGTCATTTATTCAACAAGTATTTATTGAGCATCTTCCTTGTACTCAGCACTGTTCTAGGCAGAAGGATAGAACAATGAACAAGAGACAAAAATCCTTTACATTCAAGTGACACTCTCTCAACATTAAATTCTTTTATATTTAACCTAGTGGCCCAGTGCATGAATTTGTGCACACTGAAAGGGAATTAGAGGATGTGAGCATGAGGCAGCCCGCATTTCTGAAACTCAATGACATGAATTTTAGCTATTACTTTGCCAAATAAATAGAATTTACAGATATCATTTAAAAAAGCATTCAGCTTAATATTAAAAACTCTGACTACCAAGACAGGCCTGTTTTCAACTTTTTGCCAGGGTTGTAAATTGTTTGCAATATCTGCCCATTTGGGGTTGCATGTCATAGTTATGAATAAATCGGCCTGCCATACTTTGTTACAATTGCCATAGCATCCTGATATCGCTACTGCATATTTCTGGGACTACCCTCAAAAGATGATGGAAGTATTATCATTTTACCAATAGGCACATTGTCATTTTCAGATCTAGATTTGAGATAATTGATCAAACCACTATATTTTTCAACTCTCAACTTAGATTGGTTTGCTGTGATGAAATTTATCTGATTGGCCTCCATTTTTAAATATGAATCCACAATAAACTGTTGAGGATTTAAAATAGGATTTCCCTGCATTTAAAATAGGTTTGAATGTGTCCTGCACAGAGACATGAAATCCATACTGCATTTGTGTGACTCGTGTCCTTATGTTTTGTCTAATACTATTGTAGATTACACTGTTGTCTGAGTCTTAATGCAATATCTGTTCCCCAGCCTTTTTCACCATATGGAAAAAGAATAGGATATATCATTGCATCTAATATAGGAAACAGAATATTGATTTGTTTCATTTTAGTGGCATGTGGATTATTGGGATCTGGTTTATAATGAATGAGCAAGTCCTTTTCAAAAAGAGGTTCTCCATCTTTGTTTCTGAATATGACAGCAACCTTAGTTACAGGGGGAGAATTATATCTCCCTGGGTCATTGTTATGATCGTATTTAATTGCCATTGTTACTTCTGTGGAAGCAATACCGTTTGCTGCTGGTTCAGATTGGGCTTCCTTTCCTACTTCATGTGGCATCTTGTATGATTTTGTTAATTCATTTACTTCAGGCAAGAGGTCGTTGATGTTGATCATGAGTATTTCTGAGCAGCCCTGGTTTTCTGGCATTGCTAATCTTTTACTTGTAGCTTCGGCTGTATCTAAAATACAGAGTTGAGCAAACTTCCGAGAAACACCATCCGAAGGATGTAAAGTTCCAGTACGGTGATAAACTTGTCCATGTATTCTAAAACAGTATGGCCCATATCCTGATGGTGATGCAATATTTGCACCCATGGAAGCAAAAGCAAAAGAACTATTTATGGAATGAATATTTTCCAAGAAATTTTTACTATCAGAATCTTCATTTGTCATTAATCTTTTTAAATATACTGGGTAATCTGGAAAATGTATATCATTTGGACAGACTTTCCCTTTGCTACAACATCAAGTAAATTTCCCATCAGATAGTTTTTCATCAGAGAAATTTAGTGATAGGCAAAAATCACATCTAACAGTCATTCCACCACAGCTATGTTCGAGAATTGCATCCTCATGTACTCCATTTTTGCTGAGAAGACAGTTCGTACCAGAATTGGTAGTACTTGTTGATGATTGCTCTCTAGACATATTCTGCCATCGCCACTGCCTTCTTTCAACTTCAAAGACATGTTGGTCTTTAGACATTTTCTGTCGATGATGCCGGTGTTTTTCAGCAGCAGAGCGACGTTTTTCCAATAGCTGATCTTCAGATACATTCCATCGCAGGTGCCGCCTTCTTTCAAGATAAGATGCACATTGCTCTTCAGAAATTTTCTGTCCATAATGCTGGCATCTTTCAGGTACAGGGCTACATTGTATCAACAGTTGTTCTTTAGACATAGTCCCACCTCTCTACTGTTACGGTCTGAAATGCAGGTGAATGAGAGTACTGGCTGTCAGGCTGCTGAGAGCTGTCTGACCAATGGCTGATTCTAGCTGATTCTGTGGGGGTAGGACTTCTTCCTCCCTGATGTCAGTTTCCACAACTGTGATGAGGAAGCTGGGGTGACAGAGGGAGCCATGCCCTTCAAGCTGCCCTCTCTCTCGCTTTGCTCTATGTCCAGTGGCCTCCTGCTCTGCCAAGTCTTCCATATCTGCTCTCCACCGGTGAAGGTACTGGGAGCTCACAGGCGTGACTTGGCATGGCCAGCCTCGCCTCCCAGGGCTGGCAGTGGTCCTGGGAGCCTGTGGCCACCGTTGCCTCCAGGGGCGCTTGACAAATTAACCTGCCTATGCAAATTAACCCACCATCTTTGTCGGGTTAATCTGCATACTCACTCCTGATTGGCTGGTGGGCGTGGCTTGTGGGCATCACAGAGGGGGTGGTCAATTTGCATCTCTCTCTTTTATTAGTATAGACTAGAGGCCCGGAGCATGAAATTCGTGCACTTGGGGGTTCCCTCAGTCTGGGCTGTGCCCTCTTGCAGTCCAGGAGCCTTTGGGGGATGTCTGACTGATGGCTTAGGCCCACTAACTGTGGACACCCTTAGCACTGCTGTGGAGGTGGGAGAGGCTCCTGCCATTGCCACTGCATTTGTCAGCCATGAGCCCAGCTTCTGGCTGAGTGGTGCTCCTACTGTGGGAGCCCACTGACCACCAGGGGGCAGCTCCAGTATTGAGCATCTGCCCCCTGGTAGTCAGGCATGACACAGTGACCACTCTTTTTTCTGTCAGGCCAAAACTGGCTCTCTGACATTCCCCGAGGGTCCTAGATTGTGAGAGGGCAAAGGCCAGGCTGAGGGACCCCACCAGTGCACAATTGGGGCCGGGGAGGAACATGGGAGGTTGGCCAGCCTGGGTGGGACCATGGGAGGGCTCCAGGGTGTGTTCGGCCCATCTTGCTCAGTCCCGATAGGCCGTACCCCAGCAATAAGCTAACCTACCGGTTGCATTAACCACCGGTTGTCCCCTGGTGGTTAATGCACATCATAGCAACTGGTCGACCAGTGAATTGTCTGCCCCCGGTGGTCAGTGCATGTCATAGCAAGCAACTGAGTGACCTTAGCATATCATTAGCATATTATGCTTTGATTGTTTGAACAGCCAACTGGACAACCGGACACTTAGCATAGTAAGCTTTTATTATATAAGATTCCTTAATGTATTAGAAATTTGCAGTTAGTAAGTTTCTCTCATTGTTAATGAGAGACAATATACACATTATTAAGCAATTACTTTGGTGTGTGGTAGATAGAAGAAAGTCTCATTCTGAAGGAGGGACTGAATTTGAGAAAAGTGGGAGAGGGAGAAGAGTATACAAAAAGGGAGAATAAAATACAAAAGAAGAAAAAGAAAATAATGAAGTAGGCACTGGAAGGTAACCTGTCACACCTCCCCACTCCCTTCTCAAGAGGAAGATGGCTCAAACACTTCTAGCCATACTAAAGTCACCTGCATGAGCTTCTCTTTTTTATTAAAATACTAGGGGCCTGGTGCACGAAATTCGTGCACTGGTGGAGGGGGTGCCTCAGCCCAGCCTGCCACCTCTCACATATTGGGAGCCTTCAGGGGGTGTCCTACTAATGGCTTAGGCCCACTCTCTGCTCCCCTTGGGGAGTGGGCCTACGCCACAGTCTGGCATCCCTTTGTGGGAGGCAACCAGGCTAATCAGGGGCAGCCACCAGCCTCATCACCCCGTTGCTGCAGCCACTTCCAGTCACCGCAGCCACCAAGGTATTTTCATCAACACAGACTCCAGTCCCTTCACCATGAAGAAATGACAACTTTCTTTAGGCATTTTCCAGATGTGTCTTTAACAGGATATGACATTTCTATCTTTCTTTTTTATCCTCACCTGAGGATATGTTTCCATTGATTTTTAGAGAATGTGAAAGAAAAGGGAAAAACAGAAAGAGACACCAAAGTGAGAGGAACACTTTGATTGGTTGCCTCCTGCATGAGCCCTGACCTGGGCCCCAGCCAGGGAAGAGCCTACAACCTAGGTACATGCCCTTGGTCAGAATTGAACCTAGACCCTGCAGTATGATGCAGGCTGAGGCATTATGCACTGAGCCAAACTGGCTAAGGCAGGATATGACATTTCTCAGGCCTCCAGCAGTGGACCTTCATTTTTTTTCTCCAGGAGTGTGGTGGAAAAAACCTAGATCACCTTTAGGGATTCTTATTACCCAAGTTACTAAGAATATTGCCAGTGGCATCCAGGGAGCTTAGCCAATGAGCGGTCAGAAAAGGTGTTTCCTCTGTAGTTCACTTCTATCACCAGCTCCACCCCTGCCCCTCCAATCCCAGCTCCACCCCTGCCCAGGCCTGTAACCTCTGGCCGAGGCTGCAGGCCT
Source organism: Murina feae (assembly GCA_004026665.1). Taxonomy (NCBI): domain Eukaryota; kingdom Metazoa; phylum Chordata; class Mammalia; order Chiroptera; family Vespertilionidae; genus Murina; species Murina feae. The sequence goes on from PVJC01037951.1 coordinate 12,590, forward strand.
GAGCAGGGGACCCCAAAGCCCCTCCGATCACCAGCTTCACAGAGCCCAGGCCTCTGCGATCACTGGCTCTGATCCTGCCCACTCCGATTCTCCGGCCTTGCCCCTGCCCAGGACTTATGCCTGGCTAGGGAACCCTCACACCCCTCTGATCACCGGCTCCTCCCTTGCCCATGCCTGAGGCCTCTGGTGAAGGCCTCTGACCTGGGCAGGGGACTCCCAGCCCCCTCTGATCACCTGTTCTGCTCCTCGGGCCCCCCGACTCCCCCGCCACCTGCCTGGCTAACAGGTCTGACCACTTCAGTGGCAGAGCTGACCTGGACTGGGTGCCACCATCTTGTGGCCATGGGGACGGCCATCTGTGTGACAGAGTGATGCCTAATTTGCATATTACTCTTTTATTAGATAGAATGTGGTATGGGTTCCTCCATCTTGTGGCCATGGGGGAAGCCATCTTTGTGACAGAGTGACACCTAATTTGCATATTACTCTTTTATTAGATAGAATGTGGTATGGGTACCTCCATCTTATGGCTATGGGGGAAGCCATCTTGTGGCCATGGGGGTGGCCATCTTGTGGCTATGGAGGAAGCCATCTTGTGGCTATGGGGGAAGCCATCTTGTGGCTATGGGGACGGCCATCTTGTGGCCATGGGGATGGCCATCTTGTGTCCATGGGGACAGCCATCCTGTGCCCATGGGGGCGGTCATCTTTGTGACAGAGTGACACCTAATTTGCATATTACTCTTTTATTAGATAGAATGTGGTATGGGCGCCTCCATCTTGTGGCTATGGAGCGGCCATCTTTGTCACGGAGTGACACCTAATTTGCATATTGCTCTTTTATTAGATAGTATGCATATTTACTTGTATTTGTGAACATTCCTTTGTAACTTCTTAAGGCATTCCTCTTTTAAATGGTTGTCTCCTTCATTTTATATTAGATTCTGTGTTATTTCTGTAGTATGTACTTGCTTAATTATCATCTGACTTTCCTTGCTGTAACTCATCCTAATATTCTCCCTCATTTAATCATCTCTATCTTCCATCAAAACTCCTAACTAAGAATTTGAAAGGGCTTATCCCGTCCCCTTGAACTAAAATTTCAAACTAATATTATAATTATAATTAATAATGAGCCACATATACCCAGGAAAGCCACTAGATATACTGGTGTGATTTCTAAGATAGCATTAACTTGTAAATACCACACAGAGGATACATTCTTGATTATTACAAGACAACTGGTGTGGATATAAAAACTGCACTTGAACATAGTCAGATCTACACATTACCATAAGATTTTATATATTATAGCTCAATTTCATAACCAATTTTCAAATTGGTTTGTATTGTAACAATTAATCTTACCCCTACTAGTAAATGCTACTTTAAAACATTGAGGAAAAAATATAATTACACAATTAATGGAATAGGGTATAACTTCTATGTCTTTTTTCCTTCTATCTTCACATGTAGGAGCATTTTCTACAGAAAAGAAAAATCAAAGAAAATTTGGTCAATAAGTAACTGAGTGGAAAGGGTTGCCATTGTGGTTACTATTCCTATGTATTTTATACACAAGGTGGGGTAAACATAGGTTTAGAGTTGTGAGTACGAGAAACATAGTTTATTCTTGTATTATTTACTAGTGGCCCGGTGCACGAAATTCGTGCACAGGGGGAAGGGTGTCCCTCGGCCCACTTGCACCCTCTCCAATCTGAGACCCCTCAGGGGATGTCTAACTGCTGGTAGTTGGACATCCCTCTCACAATCCGGGACTGCTGGCTCCTAACCACTCACCTGCTTGCCTGCCTGCCTGCCTGATTGCCCCTAACTGCTTCTGCCTGCCAGCCTGATTGGCCCCTAACTGCTCCCCTGCCGGCCTGATTGCCCCCAACTGCCCTCTCCTGCTGCAACCTGCCTCCTCCGCCAGGATCCCCCTCCTCCATGTAAGGCAGTGGAGACGCCGGGCCGGCCTCCTCCATGCCGCACAGAGCCGTGGAACCCCAGGCCTTATCATGCGGAGCAGCGGCTGGGCCCCATCTCCACTGTGCACTTGGCCATCTTGTGGTGGCTTTCTTGTGATGGCCATCTTGTGATGATGTCATGTACGAGGGTCACCTAGGCTTTTATTAGTATAGATTGTATTGTTTTCCATACGAATAACTATATACCTACAATTGCCCCATCCTGTATTTCAGAACCATCCTGATTGGTTAATTTCTGATAAAGATGTAAAACGACCCTAGCCAGTTTGGCTCAGTGGACAGACCGTTGGCCTGCAAACCAAAGGGTCCCAGGTTCAATTCTGGCCAAAAGCACATACCTTGGTTGCAGGCTCCTTCCTGGCCTGGGCCCTGGTCAGGTCACCTGCAGAAGGCAACCAATCAATGTGTTTCTCTCACATGGATGTTTCTCTGTCTTTCCCTCTCTCTTCCACTCTCCCTAAAAATCAATGGAAAAATATCCTCAGGTGAGGATTAAGTACTCTGTCCTTTAATTTTAATAAATAATCCCCTTTAAAATACCCAAAAAGTACATAGTTTTCTACTTAAAATCTGGGCTGAAAAACTTTGTTTCTCATTACAAATTATATTTAAACTAGAGGCCCAGTGCACAAAATTTGTCCCCTCAGGCTGGCCTGTGCTTTTTCGCAATCTGGGACCCTTGGGGGATGTCCGCCTGCTGGCTTAGGCCCGATCCCCCCAGATACTCCTCTTGCAGTTTGGGGCTCTCACAGTCTGGGACTCCTCACTCCTTACCATCTACCTGCAGTGGAGGCGGTAGGAGAGGCTCCCGCCACTGCTGCTGCGCTTGTCAGCCATGAGCCTGCCTTCTGGTTGAGTCAAATTCCCCTGTGAAAGTGCACCTAACATCAGGGGGCAGCTCCTATGTTGAACATATGCTCCCTGGTGGTCAGTGTGCGTCATAGTGACCCATCGTTCTGCTGGTCATTCCCCAGTTAAGTTGATTTGCATATTAGGTTTTTATTATATAGGATTCCTAAGGATTTATAAACCTAAAAATTTGTTTTTAATTAAAAAAAAAAAAGCAGGTTCTAAACTAAGCTGCAATCCAGCAACTACGTGCTCATGCTTAAATATTTAACTTCTATTAACTATTAAAGGACTTGTGAATTCCTTAAATGTTTCTCCTATGCAATCTCAAAAGTTACCACAAAATTTGGATCATACATGTACCACCCATCCTACACAAATCCAGGCATACATAGCACACACTGGCTTCTTCAGCTCATTTTCCACTTAATTTCACCCCAATTAAATCTCTTTTGCAAAATCAAAGAAAGTTGAAGAATATAATAATGTATTACAACTGACATATGTTATCCAACTGAATGAGTTTACCATCTTTTAAAAAGCATATACAGCATTTCTGAAATGCTGGAACTTGTTTTCTACTACTTGAAAGAATGAGAAAAAGAGAATGAAATATTGTGACAAAGGTCTTCCAGTGCTTCAAGGAGAATGTAGTATCTAGTGCCCATCAAGTTCAACAGCAGGAATTCATTTTCACAGAGAACACTAAAAAACTTGACTCCTCCCTCTACTTGGCTGCCTTCACTGATAAAGGGCCCTGCAGGCAAAGGGCTGGCCTCAGCATTTACTATATGAAAGCTGAATGACAAAATCTCCTAAATTCAGGTCCTTGTTGGTCAACTTTTAGGAGTAATAGAAGCTATAATAATCAACAATAAAAAGATTGCTGCAGTGAGAGTTTATGTATCCTTAAGCCATGGAATAGAAGAATTCCCTTTTCACTACTACATCAACTAAAAAATTCAGGCCAAGAGAACTATAGTATTCTATAAGCCATATAATATATTCAGACTTTACCTATCCAAATACAATAATTGCCTCTTAAGAATTCCAATTTAGTTCACTCACTTTAAAAATGAAACTCCCACCTGACATAGAGGATAATCATAGCTGCACCTTATTGCACAGGTTGTGGTACAATTAAAATGAAGGACCTAATTAAAATGCCAAGAGCAAAAGACAAGGAGAGAATTTTAAAAGCAGCAAGAGAAAAGCAGTCAGTTACCTACAAAGGGGAACCCATACGTCTGTCAGTTGATTTCTCAACAGAAACTTTGCAGGCCAGAAGGGAGTGGCAAGAAATATTCAAAGTGATGAACAGCAAGAACCTACAACCAAGATTACTTTATCCAGCAAAGCTATCATTCAGAATTGAAGGTCAGATAAAGAGCTTCACAGACAAAAAAAAAGCTAAAGGAGTTCATCACCACCCAACCAGTATTATATGAAATGCTGAAAGGTATCCTTTGAGAAGAGGAAGAAGAAAAAGTAAAGATAAAAATTATGAACAACAAATACATATCTATCAACAAGTGAATCTAAAAATCA
>PVJC01037952.1:0-16987 GCA_004026665.1 Murina feae
CCCCCCCCAAAACTCCCTTCTTCATCTCCAGCCCCTCTCCGTCTTTCTAACTCCCCCCTTTTTAAATAAAATATATTTTACTGATTTTTAACAGAGGGGAAGGTAGAGGGATAGAGAGTTAGAAACATCAATGAGAGAGAAACACCGATCAGCTGCCTCCTGCACACCCCCCACTGGGGATGTGCCTGCAAGCAAAGTACATGCCCTTGACCGGAACCGAACCTGGGACACTTCAGTCCATAGGCCGATGCTCTATCCACTGAGCCAAACCAGTTTGGACTTTCTAACCCCTTTTAAGCGTGATAAGCTAAGGGCTATAATTCTCATCACTTCTTTTGCAAATCCTGTTTGTAGGTGGGTGGGTCTCACATCTCACCTTGGCATACAGGTGAGGTTGGAATCTATAGTCTTTGAGCCTCATCCAAAACTGAGACCAAAATTGTTCCATTTTAACATCTAGTTCCTCAACATACCACAAGCAGCCCCACCTCAGGACCTTTGCACATGCTGCTCCCTCTTCTTCTGACTAAATACGTGTCCCCGGATTACCTGAGGCCTCGTATAATGGCTATGTCACCTTGTTATGTACTTCCCACCCCCCAGCTAGTTGCACTATCAAATCATCCTGCTCTTTCCCCCTCTATAGACTACCTACTAAGACCTGAGGTGACGTTCACTTGCTTGTTTATCATCTGTCTCCACCATCACACTCCTCCAATGACCTTAGCACATCAGCTCCTCTACACTAGGTCTGCTTTGTTCACTGTTACCCAGGGACAGTGTGCCTGGCACAGAGCTGATCCTCGGTAAGAACGCCTTAGCTGACCTTCCCAGTCCCTCTGATCAATCAGTGCAAAGAGGCCTACAGTGGAGCTTGTAGGATCAGATCAAGGCATTGGGACATCTCCAAGGGGCCGAGGTAATGGGGTCAGAGCTCTGTCCATGTCTGAGGAGGGTGGCAAAGGTGTGTTGCTCACTGGTCAGAGTGGCATGAGCCAGCCTTCTTGGCTTCCCTTGGGTCCTCTGCTACACTGATGAGTTGAGTGTGGAACCCAGATGCTCCGACCCCAACTGGGAACTTGAGGGCTAGGGGAGGTGGCTGTGAATGTCGAAACAGGAAGAAGCATGGTGGTGGCTTGGGCAGGCGCCAGTGAATGGCTGACCACTCTCCTGCCCAGGTAGAGACCACACAGGGTCCCTGAGATTGCCTGGAGTGAGAGGAGGCTCAGGTGTAAGGTGGGGAGGTGGTCGGAGTGCGGGGGGAAGAAGTGGAGCCTTACCCAGGGAGAACCAGCTGCCTCTGTAGGCTGGACTATAGGGAAGCCAGATCAGACCAGAGACGGGAAAGCAGGGAGGGAGGTGGGGCAGAGGGAGCCGGTCTAGACACCAAAGAAGGACCTGGAGACATAGTTCCTTAAGGGCCAAGGCTCTGGTCTCCACTTCCCTTCCCACTTCCCTTTCCTTTCCTCATGTGGAAGATGGTGGCCTAGTGAGTGACCTGGGACACCCTCAGAACCCAGCCTCCAACTCAGACATTTCCCTTTGTCCTCATCTTAATGAGATCAAAACTTTCAACGAGGCCATTTACAGGTGGGGAATGGGGCAGCTGTGCAGCTGTTCACTGAGCAGCTACTGTGTGCTAGGTGCTGCATCAGCCACCACCTTGCAGGGAGGCGGGGCGGGTGTGGTGGAGGTACCTGCAGACACTCCTGGCACACTGCAGCCCTGCCGCAGCACAGGCCGCCTGATGTGCCCAGCGGTCAGTGCTCCTGGAGTGACCCTCAGCCAGCACGGGCGGGGACGGTGGGCCTCCGCCATAACTGTACCCGAATTCTTGTCTTTGAGGGGAACTAAGAAAGGTGGCTGGGAGAAGGGAGAAGAAGATTCCCCAAGAGGCAGGATTTTCTAAAGAACCCCCACTGACCCCAAATCCAGGGCTCACTCCCTCCCCTCAGGGGCTGAGTGGTTAACATCACATGTATTAAAGGGGAGAGAGTCAAGGGAGGAGGTGTCTAGCCAGTCGGAGGGCAGCGGACCCAGCAGCTGTGGGATGAGAGTGGGAGGGCCACCCAGCAAGAGCCCTGCAGGTGGGGATGTGGAGTTAAAAGCCCGATTGCCTGGAGCCCGGCCCAGCCCAGCCCTCCCAGCACAGATGCTGCAATTAGAGGATTGGGCAGAGGCTCCGCAGAGATGATGCTACTTGAGGAAAGGAAGTGGTTCTGTGGGGGGCCTTTCTCCGGTCTGAAAGCAGTCAGCAGTGAGTGTGTAATTCCTCCAAGAAAACTGCATATTTAAGTGCAGAGGAGGGTGCAGATGCGGCAGGTGCCTGCTTACATGTGCAAATTAGGAAGATGGGGGGGGGGGCGCTCCTATCTGGAGCACCTGCTGGGGTGGGGGAATGTGAGGACAGATGGCATTCCCTATATGACCTGAGGCAAGACAGGGTCTGCCCCTTGCCCTCCCCTGAGATGGTGGTGCCTGACCCCAAAGACCAGGTCAGGGTGGAGGGATCAAAGGCTGGTATTTCACACCCTCCCAAGTCTCCTGGGGGCTCTGGCGCCTTGCTAATCCCATGTCCCAGGCAACAGCTAGATCCCCAAGCATCTGTGGAACTCCAGGAGGGCAGGGGCCCCAACTAGCTTCTTCCCCAGGTATCCAGCAGGCACTCAATAGGTGTGAGTTGAATGAAGACACTAGGAGAAGGGGAGCAGTAAGGCCCAGCTGACTCTCGGGGGCTGTAACGTGAGCCCTGGTTTCCTTTCTTTGCATGTGGAATGAAGAGGATAGCACTCACATAGGGGATTTTGAAGGAGATTCACGGAGGTGGTACCCATAGACTACCGGGCCAGCCCTCGGCACATAGTAGGTCTTCAGGAGATAGTAGGTTCTGTGTCGCCTTAACTCTCTTAGCCCTGCTTCAGCCATATAGCCTCTGGGTCAGGGTGGTGAACCAGTCACATTCTGCTCCTCCCTCCTCTGTGGGGACCACAGGGTGGGGTCACTAGTGCTCTCTCTATGGGCTAGGCTCCTTCCCTGCACCCTAACACCCACCCCAACTCCTAAGCCAGGTTCAGACTCCACCTGCAGGTGGAGGAGGCAGGAGCCCAACTGCAGAGGAGGGAGGAGCCAGTCCCCCATCCCCAGACCTGCTGGCAGGAATGGGGGTGAGAAGTTCGAAGACCTCCCACTCTTGTCCCTTGCAAGGATGCAAACATGTCATTCTCTCCCAGAGCCTGGGGTGGACAGGAGAGAGGAGGATGCAGGGACCTTCATAAAGCGGACTCCCTGTGAAAATACAGATCTCAGGGCCAATGTCACCTCCTCTGAGATTAACCCATTTACGCCAGAAACATCTGTAGATGCAAGCAGCAGACCTTCCCCACACACCACGCGCATCTATAAAAAAAATGTTTTCCCTAAGTGGCAGTCTTGACCAACTTGAAAGTCAGTTTTTCATGAGAATTTTCAGCTGAAAATATTCAAGAACATTTGAATTGTGAGTAATATATTTATCTTTATAATGTTCGTTGCAAATTGATTTAAAATTAAATTCAAAATATCACAGTGTATGGGGATGGTTTCCATTTTGGACGTGTGACAGTTAACTGGTTAAAAGCCTTTTCTGGACAGTCTAGCTGAAAAGCAGCCTCCCCTAATTGAGCTTGCCATATCTTGTTTTATTTTCTTCTGAGCACTGATACTCTTTGAATTTACTTATCCATTTGTTTGCTTGCCCATATGTTTATCCATATGCCTACCCACTCATCTACCTGTCTGTCCATCCATCCATCCATCCATCCATCCATCCACCCACCCACCCACCCACCCATCTATCCATCCATCCATCCATCTATCCATCCACCCACCCATCTATCCATCCATCCATCCATCTATCCATCCACCCATTCACCCACCCATCCATCCACCCATTCACCCACCCATCCACCCATTCATCCACGTATCTGTTCATCCATCCATCTACCCATCCATCCATCCACCCACCCACCCATCCATCCATCCATTCATCCATTCACCCACCCACCCACCCACCCACTCACCCATCCATCCACCCATTCATCTATTTACCCATCCATCCACCCAGGGTCTAACTCTCTCTTCTAGAATTTAAGCCCCACCAGGGCTTCATCATTAACAAGACCCCACTATCAAGAATCATGGCAGGCAATGGGCATGGCGAATGCTCAGAAATGTACCCTACTTGTCCCAGGTTACAGAGAGGTCGTGTGGCCAGGGGAGGGCCGAGGGGAGGGCACAGGATTTCTCCCACCTCCAAGGCTGCAGTGCCATCTTCTCTTCCCGTTGTAGAGCTTTCTGCCACTGTCTGTACCACCCTGTCCTTCTCCGAAGGGAGAGGAGCTTAAAGAATGCAGAGCCTCGGTGTGCACACTGTTGGCGAGTCAGGGACGCCCCACTCCGGAGACGGGCGTGATGTGGAAGCACTTGAAGATGAAGTGTCTCCGTGCACGCGTTTAATGATCTGATTAGAGGACAGCGACTGGGCATTAGGATACTCAATAATTATTAACACAGTATTAAACAATGAATTACAATGAAAAATTAAAATTAATTACATTTCTTGGAGTTAATTAAATTATTCCTTTAATAGGACAAGTGGCTAAGCAAACATAAAAATTAAGAACCAGTAACAAAAGTCTGTAGGAATGCAGTGTAGCGGAGTGCTGCTCTGCCTCCAGCCACAGGGTGGGGTGGGGGTGAGGGGGTAGAGGGGAGAGGGCTCGTGAACAGGCTGGGGCCATAGGAATCTCTGTTTTCTGAGAGGAGGACAGGCTGATGGGTGGGTGGACCCAGGCTGCCTGCTCAGAATCCTGCCCAAATCCCCACCCATCAGGCCTGGATCAAGGCCTGTCTCCCTCCTCCACCTTTTTTCCTTTCCTTCCTTCCTCTTAAACCTTCCCTTCTCTTTTCAGTGTAGGCCCAGCATGTCCTGGGCACTTGACACACAGGGATAAATCAGTTAAAACCCCATCTGTCTAGGGTTCATGGCCAAGGAGAGAGACCTAGCATTGTATGAATCATGGATAAAAGTCAGACAGCTGGGGTTCAACTTTGGATTCTACTGCTTAGCAGCCGTGTGACCTTGGCCAAATTCCGTTCTCTGAGCTTCAGTTTCCTCGTCTATAAAACGGCATCTACCTCATGGAACAGTTGGGAGACCAAATGAGTTATTACATAAAAGCCTTTAATATAGTGTCTGGAATATAGTAAATGCTCAGTAGATATTAGTTACTATCATTCTCACTAGTGGCCATTTCATGGTTATGGCAGTTACATAAGCAAAGGAAAGGTACCTAACCTGATGTAGGAGGGTCAGACAGGCTTTCTGGAAATCCAACCGTTATCTGAGTCTTTAAACCTGGATACACCTTGGCTAGGCTGAGATGTGAGGGAAGAGCATTCTAGGCAGGGGGAACAGCATGTGCAAAGGCACAGAGGCATGCATGGGCTGCTGGGAACCGTTGTCGTTCTGCATTCCGGGAGTGTTGCCTGAAGCTGTGGAGTGGGGAAAGATGTGTCTTAGAGGGATGTGGGAGCCAGATTCCAAAACGCTGTAACACCGTTGTGTAGTCGCCTTTCACAGTTGGTCTGAGTGTCTGATGGAAAATGGCAGAAGTGGTGGATGTCACTCTGAGGCTAGGTCCGACGGCACGATGGCTCTTGCCTCGGTGGCTTTGTAGGAAGCAAGCTGCCATGCCCAGCAGCCCTGGGGAGGCCCATGTGGCAAGGAGCTGGGTGTCCTGACAGCAGCCCCTGGTACTGGTGGGTAGAGGCCAGAGGTGATACTAAACATCAGATGATGCACAGAACAGCCCACAACAGAGAATGAGCCAGCCCAGGTATGAGTGCCGAGGCTAAGAGACCTGATGGGGACCGCTCCGCAAGGCCGGGGGACACCCCGATGCTCTGAATGGGTGTGTGCTTGCCGAGTCCTGCCCCTGGCCCAGGCCTGGGGATGGAAGCTGCTCCAATCTGTGGTGACAACTCAGACTTGGGGAAAGACAGCCGGCCAGGAGCAGGCTCATCCTGAGACCTGGTCTTGCCAGAGCCTCCATGAGGGGCAAGAGGGAGGCTCAGTGGGTGAGGGTTGGGGGCCACTCTTCACCCAACAACTCTGTGTATTATTTTCAAATCTGGGGACGGTGCATATAGTGACTATACAGGTTCAAGCCACGTACAAACTCTGCTGTGTCAAATGCCAACTTTATTTTTCTCTCGCTGAACCGGATTTCGGTCCCCAGCTCCCTTTCTGCCTGAGGGCGGGAAATGTAATCGCGGGCAGTTCCAAGTCAACTCAGTCATTTTGGCCTTAAGCTCCGTGGACTCAGCGCTGCCTTCTCTTCCGGAGCCTCAGGGCTCCGTCTTAGCTCCAGGGCCATCATAGACTCACCGGACCTCAGCACCGCACGTGTGTGCGTGGGTCTCCGGTGTCCACCCTGGTTCTGGGCAGGGTCACTGCCCCCAGAAGGTGCCCCTGGGTGTCCACATGCCTACCTGATCTCCAGGAAGTGGCTGTTTCTCTGGCTCTCCAGGGGGCGGACATGGGGGAGGGGTCTCTCTTCTGCTTTCTCCTCCTCCCCTTCCTCCTGTTTTCTCCTCCTCCTCCTTTGTTCCTCCTCCTCCTATTCTTTCCTGTCTGCCTTCTTTCCTCAGTGAACTCCGGCAAATCTCTAAGCCTCTCCACGCAGAAGCCCCGAATTTAACCCCAAGCCCCGGGGGCGGCAGCGCGCAGGCCGTGTTTGCACAGCGCATCTGGCTTCCTCTGCTGCTTTCCAAAGTCTCAGGTGAGCTTTGCAGGGCAGCGCTCTGAGCTTCCGTAATGTTGATCCAAGAACTCTGTCCTCTCCCTCACCCAGGCACCATCCTCAGCTCCCGGAGAGCCTGCCCACGCCTGAGTCATGCCGGCAGGTACACGGGGGAAGGCATGGGTGCACCACACAGAGGGGGTCAGTCTCATGAGGTCGGAGAGGGATGGACATTTGTCTAGGTCATTGGGCAGCAAAATGATGGAGGCGGCTTAGCATTCCCCGTGGCTGCTACGGAAGGCACGGAGGGCGGGTGGTGTCTGTGGAGGGGAATGAAGGCAGAATCATCCTCACATAAAGATGATTGTCCTAGGGGAGCTGGGGCACTGGTTATAGGGCGTGACCTCCCTGTCTCCCCTTCCCCGTTCCCACTCCAGGGACATGAACTTACTCTGTGCCACGGTCTCTTCAACCCACACAGGGAGTCTGCAGCCAGACATTGCTATTTCCATTTTACAGATGAAGACACTGAGGCCCAGTGAAGTGACACATCCAAATCCCGCTGCGTATCAGTAACAGAAGTGGGGGTTTTAAAAATGGCTGTTGCTTTACGTTTTAACTAGATGCTCATTCACACAATTTGAACAGTATACTAAAGTACATAAAATATGATGAGGCTTTCTTTCGCTTCCTGTCCACTTGCACTGCCTCCCTCCCGAGGTAACCAACATCCTCCCATACCTATAAATACATACAGCGTATCCGCGCACACATGGAGGCACTGGGGGAAATGGGAGGGCTCTATCCATGCTACTCCCTAACTTTGTTTTTCTTTCCTATATTTTTCCTTAGCTATATGATTTTTGTTTGACAATATGTTCTGTACATCTCGGGTCAATACGACAGCCATAAGTTATTTCTCTTATAGTTTCCGGTAGCCAATAGGATGGATCACCATAGCGCCTTCAATCAGCCCCCTGCGACGTCCCCCCTGTTCCTTAAGGTTTCTGCTCTTACAATACCGAGAGCCCCCCGGGTGGACGTCCCTCGGTAATGGTGCTTTTTATGTCTGAGGAGCGAATCCAGGAGCGTGACTGCGGGTCAAGGGTCTCAAACACATGATGTTTTCATAGATATCAGAGGCAGGATTTGAATCTCAACATGTCTCCCTCTAAACCACAAGAAAGACCCCACCCGGATGCGTCCTGGCCTCCAAGGCTCTTGTCCCCCTGGCCTGGGACGTCCTGCCTGGGTGCAGGGGTGCAGGCATCCCAGCCTGGCAGGCACCTCTGGCCGCGGGCTGCAGCCCTAACCAGCCCCTTTGTGGACACGGAGAGTCTGGAAGCTCAGCCGATCCCTCCTCAGGAGGGTTGTCATCCCATTTTGCAGATGGGGAAGCGCATGGAGCAGCAGGGCTAGGCAGGGACCAGGCTGAGCACAGGGAGGAGACAAGCCAGGCGGCTGGTCAGTTAGATGCGGGAGAATCCGGAACAGGGCTTTTGGATCCGTATTTGGGGGGGGGGGGCAGGATGGGGGGAGGGAGTGAGCTCTCTCTTTCTCTCTCTGCGCTCTCTTATGGGTGGAACTGGAGACAGACAAACCCTCCTACATCCCGCCCATGGCCTGGCCCAGGTGTGGGCTTCGAGATGCCATGGGAGGGAGGACTGGGCTCGCTGCCCCTCTGCTCTGCCCGCCTCTCCTGGTGCACGCAGGCGTGCAGATTCCCAGTGCACACAGGCGTCCAGCTGTTGGTGGGAGAGGCTGGGGCACAGCACCTGTTAGTGCACAGCGACCGTTAGTGAGATGATCGATGTGCTCTTTGCCTCAAAGAGAAGGAGGCACAGAAGGGGACCCTGGGAAGAAGGGACAGCGCTGGGGCCATATGCTGGGAGGGGAGGTTGGTGCCCGGCTGCCTCCCTCACCCAGTAGCTGACAGATGGAGGGCAGAGGAAGGCAGGGCGAGTGGGGACCTATGGGGGGGGGGTGCAGGGAGAGCTGGAACTCCTAGGCTGATGGAGGAGACACAGAACTGCTCTTCCAGGAGAGGCGCCACTTCCTGCACAAGGAGACCCCGGTGTAGTGACCCGGGCCCTTGGAGCCTCCTGGTGTCATGGGGAAGATGGCAGAAAAAGCGTAGAAAGCCTTGACTTCGTTTTCAGTCACTGAGAAACCTGGTTAAACCTCTGAGACATATGATGGGCAGTGTGGCTCAGTGGGAAGAGCACAGACTTTAGAGTTACTTGGACTTGGTTGGACTTCCTGCCCCACCACCAACAAGCTATGTGCCCTCTCAGAGCCTTTTTTAGGGCTAAACAAAGGGATATTGTTTAAGTGAGTTAAAGTACAGTACTTGGCTGTGAGCACCCAAATCATGGGAGCTACTCTGACTAATCTTATTTGGGCAGGTTGACATCATGGAGGGCTTCCTGTAGGAGGACAGTCTCGAGGCTGAACTTTGAGGTCTTGGCCTCCCTCCTAAGTTCCCTGGAGGCTCTCAGCCACTGGGCTGTCCTCAGACTTTGTCGGTGTCCCTGCCTCTGCTCGCACCTCTCCCAGGCAGCTGAGCCTAGCAGCTCAAGAGTGATGGTGTGTTGAAAGCAAGGGGACAGGTTTAAAGGCTGTAATGGAAAGGTGTAGTGAAGATGAAGGAGAGAGAAGATGCCCGCTGGAGGGCCCACCTTCTAATGGAAAAGCCATCCAGTTTGAGTGCCCCCCCCCCCCGTGCTCCCCAATCATGAGTACTCCTCGTAATCGCCACATCATTCTCGCCCATTCACCTGGCATGGCCACGTGCAATGCGGACAAGTGGGAAGCTGGAGTCAGGCCAGGCTGGTGGAGGTTGGAGTGTTAGCCAAATCCATGGACAGGTGATGAGGCAACAAACAGGTATTGAGGCGGGCAGGGAGGACTAGGAAGCTCTGAGGACAGGAAAGCAAACTGCTGGGAGCACCTGCTTTGTGAATGGGGCATCAGGCTTAAGGGCTGGACCCTGCCTGCCTCACCTCCCTCAGCTGGCTTCCCTGGCCTCGACCTCCAGACTGCCTGACCCCAGTGGGTCAGTGTTCCCTCCTGTCTAAACTCACAGCCCCCACCATGTGTGTTTTGGGTCCTAAGGCAGAGCTGATGGGAGTTGCTGATACTGGAACAGGCGGAGCTGATGGGTGTTGCTGATACTGGAACAGGGGGAGCCAGGGTCTGGTGTGGCAGGGGAGGCATTTGGATGGTGATCAGGGGTGAGAGGGCACTGGCGTACTCTTCCTCCTATTTCCGTTTGTTGAGCAGTTGCTGGCCTTGGCCACTATGCTGATTAGGAACATGATTGCATCCAGTTCTCTCCTCCCCCCTATGGCTGTGAGTGCAGTAGTTTTCTCCACTTTACAGGTGAGGAAACCGAGGTTCAGGGAGGTTAAGTCACTTTCCCCAGATCACACAGCTACTCTGCGATGCCGCCAGGATTCAGATGCAAACCTGGACAATGCCAAAGTCCACGTTCCACGCAGGCTAGTCCTAGAGGGAAGGGGCCCAGGCAGGCTGGGGCCAAACCTCCGAGGAGACACGGGGAGCTGGAGTTCTCTCCCAGGGGAGCTTATCTGCCCCTGCACCCCTGCGCAGACCAAGGTTCGCCTCTGTGATGGGGCTCGTCTGGAGGGTGTGGCTTTTCGGTCCCCAAGGAAGTGTCCCTTCCCTGGTCAGGTTCATTCAAGTCACCCTCACCTTGGCGCTGTGCCTTGCCGTGCTCCAGCCTCCCCCCCACCCCCACGAGGCTCCTCACCTTGGACTTGCCTCCTGGTTCCCTGTCTTGGACTTGACCTTGGCCTCTTCCTTACACTGCACAGCTCTTGCCTTTGGCTGTAGACTCCTCTGCGACCTCTACCTACCGCCAGCCTCTCAGAACTTGTAACCTGCCCAACATGGTACCAGGGTCCTGGCCTGGGCCCACTGGCTCCTCATGGCTCTGGAGGTGCCTGGCCCCAGCTGGAGGGGTCGCTTGTCGTAGTTTTTGAATTCCATGGTGACTAGAGCAGTGATGGGAAGGGTTAAGGCAGGCATGGTGCATGGGAGGAGGAAGAGGAGGAGGAGGAGGAGGAGGAGGAGGAGGAGGAGGAGGAGGAGGAGGAGAGGAAAACAGCTCAGCAGGTTGCTCTGTCCAAATCCCTGCTCCCCAGGACAGGGCTGCTCACAGATAAATGGGCAAAATGGCTCCATGCGTAATGACATGCAGTTATTTCAAAGCGATTACCTGGGATAACAGTAATTATGTCCAAGAACAGAGAAGGTCAAAGCAACTGGTCCCACCGCTCAACTCCAGCGAGCCTCTTGCCAAGAGAAGGTTGCTGTGTGTGGAAGGAGGCAGAGGGAGGGGCGGAAGGCAGGAGGTAGGAGGTGGGAGGTGGAGGAAGCTGAGCTCTTGACCAGGGACACAGAGGGGCTGCCAAGGGCTGAGCTCCTGCAGAAAGCTGAGCTGTCAGTGCCGGTGCCACCTAGGAAGCCCGGCTGTGGTTGGTTCTTGGAGGGGGCGAGGGGGCTCTTTCTCCACGGCCCTTAGGATGCGCCTCTGTAGCGCACACCGGCTGGGATGAGCCCTTCCCTCTCGTCCTTCCCCTCATTTCTTCTCTCTTCCGTCCCTTCCTTCTCTCCTTGTTTCCGTTCTTATGCTGTCACATGCCCCACACTTGCTCTGCCACCTCATCACTTTCCATCGAGCTAGACAAACCCTTTCCTTCTCTTTCCCACTCCTTCCCACCCAGTCACCCCTTCCTCTC
This sequence comes from Murina feae, assembly GCA_004026665.1. NCBI lineage: Eukaryota > Metazoa > Chordata > Mammalia > Chiroptera > Vespertilionidae > Murina > Murina feae. The sequence continues at coordinate 11,546 of PVJC01037952.1, forward strand.
CATCCACGTTCATTTTCCATCCTCCACCTTCCCACGTGGTCATCTTACACTGTCCACATGGCCATCCATCACCCTCTACACGCACACATTCATGCTGGTCCACCCAGCCGGCCAGTTCCACCTGCCCACGTTTCACTGTCTACTCTTCTCCCCACCCACCCACCCTTTACTAGCCACCCTTTCACCTAGGCAGTTTGCCCTTCACCTTCCTCCCCTCCCTTCCTCTCCCCTCCCCTCCCTTCCTCTCCCCTCTCCTGTCCCCTCTCCTCTATCCTTTCCTTTTCTTCCTTTTTGCCCATCCATCCATCTTCTCCTTCTCATATTCACCCACCACCATTCACTGACCACCCACTCACCCATCACCCTTTCACCAACCTACCGTCCGCTATTCACTCTCCACCCTTCCATCCCTCCGCCTACCCAAGCTTCACGTTCACCCTTTCCCTCTTCACGCACCCTCCCACTCTCCTTCCTAGCACCTCTCTCTTTGTTTGCGCGTCCTTCTATCCACATGAATTCACTCCTCCCCCATGGGAACCTGTAGCCTGTTTAATGCTCTCTGACAGCCCCATCATTTCCTGCTCCCCTGCATTTGTCTGTGCTCCCCCAGGCCCCGGTGTCTCTCCTCAGCTCTGATTGCTGAAGCCGTACCCACTCCTCAGGCTTTGTTCTGGCATCTATTTCAGCAAGTGCAGCGCAGTAGAAACACGAGAATCTGTGGCCGAAGAGATAAGTCCTGTAACTCTGCTGTGGCCTTTCACTGGCTATTGGACCTTAGGAAGGGCTCTCACACACCCCACCTGGAGGCTGGGTTTCTTCATAGGTAAAAGGGTGACACCTACTCTGCAAAGTAGTGAAAGTGTCAAAGAAGATGATTTCTCAGGTGCCCAGCAACAAACATGGCACCCAGGTGGCTTCTCCACAAATGTCCCACTCCACGAGGAGGGAAGGCAAAACTCCTTCAGGATCCTCCCGACCCTCGAGGTGCACAAATGAGATGGCTCCTGGGGCAGCCATGCTACCTGAGGCGGACTCCCCCGCTTCTCCTCTCTGCCTTTCATGGTTTCTACTCTAACCATGGAGACACCCACCGGAGGTGTGAAACGCAGAGACAAAGGGTGGGCAGTGTGGACAGCAGGGTCTGGTTAAATTCACTTCATCTCAGCAGGGGCCCAGGATGAATCCATGGGCATCAGGCCAACTGCTCATTAGCGACAAGGGACAGGCTCTGACATGCATGGTGATGACTCCAGAGGGCTCAGGTTTGCTAGTTCCAAAGGGAGCTGGGTGCCCGTGGGAAAGCCGCTTAACTGAACCCTGTGGTCACGGAGGCCCCTGCTGAGATGAACTGGACCCCACAGGGAACGTGCCCTGAATTTTTTACCTTCCATGGGGACGCTTCCTCAGAGAGGCTCTGAAAGTTTAAAGCTGGATCTGTGATTTTTAAAAAAAAATATTTTATTGATTTCAGAGAGGAAGGGAGAGAGGAAGAGAGAGAGAATCATTGATGAGCTACCTCCTGCATGCCCCCTTCTGGGGATCAAGCCCACACTTGGGCATGTGCCTCAATCAGGAACCAAACCCTGACCTCCTGGTTCATAGAGCAATGCTCAACCACTGAGCCACACCAGCTGGGCCAATGTGGTGCTGTTTTTTTGAAGTGAAGCTGGCTTCATTCTTTTTTGAATGAAGCTGGCCTTCTCTTAAATATCCAGTGGTGTAGTGGAAAATCATAAAACCATTCTGTATGATTTGTGACCACATCCTAGGTTGTAATCCAGCCATAGTATGCTGGTAAATGTTTTATATGCTGGTAAATGTTTTATTCTGGGTCATTCATACAGAAACAAGACCTGGTTCGCAGCATTTGCCAATTTCTCTAGTGTAAATACTCCTACTATGGCTGATTCCAAGCTACCAACATGACATCATTGAATGTGGAGTTGGGAAGAGATGTCTAGGGGGACACCATCATAGATTATTTTCATCATAGAGACACCAGAAACATAAATAACTTTAAGAGCATAGATGGTACAAGGCAGGAAAATAATTATGAAGTGAGGAATTTGGAGTATTTGTTATCTTTGTTTTTAGTGTAATTTGTTTAATGGTAAGTTATATACTTTTAAATTTCATTTTTAGTAATGGCTGTGTTAAACATCTGACTCATAAAATTCCTGAAAATGTAGCAAGTGGCTCTCATGAGCCATTGTGATCCGGCCCCACTTACTTCAGTCCAGATGAATGTTTTCCCCAGCAACTCTCCGCTTCAGGGGGTGCTGGAGAAGTGAAGGAAACCACCTTGGCCATGAACCCTGCTGGGGTCCTCTCCGGGGTGAGTGAGCTATGGGGTTGACCCGGTGCCATGTTCATGCAGTTCAGATGGAGGAATGTGATTTTCTGCATGATTCACTTGAGAGGCAGGGGATGGAACAGGCTGTGGCCTCCACTAGACCTGGGTTTAAAATCGGGTTTTACCATTGAATAGCAATGCGACTTTGGGCAAGTTACTCAACCTCTCTGAGCCTCTTGAGTATATTAAATTGTTTGTTAATTGAATAAATACTTATTGAACACCTAATGTAGGCCAGGCACTAGAAATAGAGCAGTAAACAACCAGACAAAAATCCCTCTGTGCTTACAGTTTATATTCTTTTGAAATATATATCTATATCTATCTATCTATATCTATATCTATATATCTATATCTATTATTGATTTCAGAGAGTAAAGGAGAGGAATAGGGAAATAAAAACATCAATGATGACAGCGAATCATTGATTAGCTGCCTCCTGCACACCCCCTACTGGGGATTGAACTCACAACCTTGACCAGAATTGAACCCGGGACCCTTCAGTCCACAGGCTGATGCTCTCTTCACTGAGCCAAACAGGCTAGGACTATAGTTTATATTCTTACTGGAAAAGTATTAAATTGTCTGCCATTCAGTAGATACATGGACTCTATTATTTATATACTATTGGTATTATTCAGGATTATTTAGATATTAGAGGCTTGGTGCATGAAATTCATGTGTGTGTGTGTGTGTGGGGGGGGGGGGTGTCCCTCAGCCTGGCCTGCACACTCTTATAATCTGAGACACCTCGGGGGATGTCCGACTGCCTGTTTAGGCCCAATCTGGGATGCTGCATGCACCAGTGACCATAATTTTCATACAGGTGAAAGGCATCTTGCTGTTGTATGGGCAGCTACATTTTTTGTCCTATTATAAAAAGTAGTACATAATTTCATCCTTCTGAGGCAGTAGCTTTCCCCATCTTATTGGTGGAAAAGCTGAAGCAAAGAGAAGTTAAGTAATTGGCTTTGTCACACAGTTATGTGTCAGAATCAGGGCTGACCACAAAATGTACGAGCCAGAGTCCATGCATGTTATTGTTGCATCATCCTGTTTTTTCAGTATTAGAGTAGCCTTGCCAGGTTTTAATTTTTAAATCCAAGAGACTGTTCCCAATATATAGGGTAGGGTCCCTAGGCCTGACCAGCAATTAGGGCCCATCTGTGGGGTGATTGGGATGGGGGGCCCTGCTGGTACTCGCCTTGGCTGGTGGCCTGGTGCTGCCTGCTGGCTGGCCCTGCCCTCAGCCACTGCTGGTCACCTGGGGGGGCAGGGTGCGCATCATAGTGACCAGTAGTTCCACAGTCCTTCCACGGTTCGGTCAATTTGCATATTAGCATTTTATTATACAGGATTGCTGTTCCCTCCAACTGCAAAGTTTGGATGAAGTGACAGTGGATGGAATTCTGCTTTTGCTTTTTCAAAACAAGTTAGTATGAAAAAAAAAGAATGCTATTGCTATCAAAAGCACAATATTCTCTTCCAAAGGAGTTTGACATTTGTAGAAAAATAGAATTTGACTCCCTGCTCTGGTGTGGTATGTCTTACCTGGATTTCATATCATCTGTTCATTAATCATCCATTGATCCATCCATCCAGCCATCCATCCATTCATCTAGGAGGGAAGTATCTCCAATTCTAATATTTCCTTCTAGGTGGAGGTAGCTTAGTTGGTGTAAATCTTGTCCTCTCCCCATTGTGTTCCAGGGGAGGTAGAGTGATGTATCTGATCGGTGAATTTGGCTCATGGGGTGTAGTTCTTCCTTGGGGAGTAGCAATAGTTCCCACATCCTCGGAGACCCTCACTTCCCAATATGGCAGCCACACACCACCTGGGCTGTTAGCATTTGAAATGTGGCCGCTCTGAATTGAGACGTGATCTTAGAGGAAAACATACTCTGGAATTTGAAGAGTTAGTATGAAAAGAAAAGAATGCAAAATATCTCAAAAAAAATTTTAAATTATGTATATCATATTTTGGAAATAGTGGGTTGAATAAAATACATTATTAAGTGAATCTCACTTGTTTCTTTTTATTTTAAAACTAGGGGCCCGGTGCACAAAAATTTGTGCACTCGGGGTGGAGGGAGTCCCTCAGCCCGGCCTGTGCCCTCTCACAGTCTGGGACCCCTCAGTGGATGTCCTATGATGGCCCCAGTCTGCCAGGCGCCTTTTGTGTGTGTGTGTGTGTGTGTGGCCACTGGGGACCTGACCCCAGCCGCATCTGAGGCTCGGAGCAGTCCTCCTGTGTGTGTCTACCTGCTGGGGGCCTGCCCCAGGCACCCCGTGGAGGCTTGGAGCAGGCACCCCCTCTATGTTGATCTCTCAGACTCTTGCCCTCCCCTGCATGTTGTTCTCTTTTTTGAGCGTGGTCAGGGCTGCGGGCGGCCTGCCTCCCAAGCTTGCCTACTGCCCATCTTCCTCCAGCCACCAGAAAGCAGGGAAAACCCCGCCTCGTGGTCAGGCCTGCCTTTTCCTGCTCCCTGATCCCCGGAAGGGACCTGGGAAGCCGCCAAGCAGGCCGCCAACTCTTTCCCACTCACCCGTCCCCTGCTGCCTTCCTTTCCCACTTCCCGGTGCCGCCAAGGGGTCTGGAGAGCTGCCAAGCAGGACCCCGGCCCCTGCAGCCTTGCTTTCCTGCTTCCAGGTGCCCCGCAAAGGGCCTGGGCAGCCACCAAGCAGGTCGAGATCCCCTGCCGCCTCTTACCCGCTTCCTGGTGCCCTCCAACCCTGCCGCCTCTTTCCCACTCACGGCTCCTGGGTCCTGCGCTGTCCCGCCCTGCAGCCGCTCTGTGCACTCGGGAGGTCCCTCAGCCCGGCCTGTGCCCTCTCGCAGTCTGGGAGCCCTCGGGGGATGCCCACCTGCTGGCGTGCCTGACCAGCCTGAGTGAGGGGCTTTCAGGCTGCCCACAGCTCCCATTGACCCAACGTCCCAGCAAGGCCGGCTGGACGCAGGTTTCTGTTCCTTTAAGCTGAGGTGGGCTGAGGTAACGAAACCTCCTCTGCTTCACCTCGCAGCGCAGCGTCTATAATGAGACTTTGTTACTCTTAGTAAGGCAGGCCAGGCTGCTGTTCCCTTCAGCTCC
>PVJC01037953.1:0-16988 GCA_004026665.1 Murina feae
CCAACTTCTCTTTCAGGTAATTGTCAGCAACACAGCAATAAATATCAACATGAAGCAGATTATTATTGTAGATCATGCAGGGAGAACAAAGGGTAAAATATGTAACTGCAGCCATGTTTCACTATATTCTGCACAGTCAGAAAACCTGAAGTCATTTTCAAGTTCCACCATTTCTTACTTCTTTTCAGTAGGGTCAAGTTTCTAAGCTTTCTAAATCTCCCTTTTTTGGCTAATGAAAATAAAACAGGATTCCACTGAGTCTCCTAGCTACCTGCTCCAGGACTTCTATGAGGTTCAAATGAGATGAGACATGGGAAAACGCTTCTCAAACATTTGGTTAAAGTGTGAAGTGGTTGCACCTGGCTATAAAGCAAGTGGTGTTCCTGGGCTGAAGAAACTGCAAGGAGGCTAGTTGCTAGGGAGAGGAAGCCGGGCGTTGCTATGTGACATCATTACTGGGATGGTGGGACACTTTAGCATATTAGCCTTTTATATATATAGATTATGTATACAACAGGATTGTGTAAAAATTAAGTTACAAAATTTTTGTCAAAACGTTTCTTACATACTGTTCTATTGGCTGGGCTGCAAAAATATTTGTTGTGGGCTGCATGTGGCCTGCGGGCTGCAAGGCTGACATGCTTGCTCTAGGGTACCCCTGTGCCCTTGTACTTGCTAAGAGAAGGACCCCTGAGGCCATGGGATTTATAGGTGGGTGCCTGACTGGGGAGGATGCTGCTTACAGGAAGGTGCTGCTGCTGGCAGCAGGGGACGCGGGGCCTGGGTTTGAACCCTGTGTGCTCCTTGGCCAGTCTCTGTCCCTGTGGACGGTGGGGAGGATAAGCCCTGCTAATTGGGGCCTGAGGGTCTGCAGAGCTGGAACCCTGGGCACTGGCGTGGGCCGGACACTGACTCTGGTGGCCTGTGGCTGGAAGGTCCAAAGGCTCAGCCTCCTCTCCCCAGGAGCTGAGCGCACTGGGGTCTCTGCTCCCGAGCTCCAGGGTATGTACGGGGTGGAAATGGGGGAACTCTGTTTTATCCAAGAGAAGACCAAGGCCCAGAAACTGACCGAGGTCACACAGCAATGAGATAGGGGCCACCGAGGACCAGGCTTCCTGACTGCCTCCTCCCTTGTGACCTGGTCTTAGATGGTGCTGCCTGCCTTGTACCAACCTAACCCACCCACAGCCTTTGGGAGGAGGCAGTTACCACCTCAGCTTACAGCTGAGCCAACTGCAGCTCAGACAGGCAGTCTTTGGAGAAGCCAGTAAGCAGAGGGGTCCCCCCTGCCCCACATCCCGGGGACCGGGAGGATTCGAGGAGACGAGGCTGGCCACAGGCTGGTTGTGGGTGAAGGTTAACAGGGCCTGACGGTCTCTCTGGCAGTGAAGGAGCTGACTTTGGACCCGAGCACGGCCCACCCGAGCCTGGTGCTGTCCCCCTGCGGCCGCCGCGTGGAGTGCTCGGAGCAGAAGGCGCCGCCGGCCGGCGAGGACCCGCGCCAGTTCGACAAGGCGGTGGCGGTGGTGGCGCGGCAGCTGCTGTCCGAGGGCGAGCACTACTGGGAGGTGCAGGTGGGCGACAAGCCGCGCTGGGCGCTGGGCGTGGTGGCGGCCCAGGCTGGCCGCCGCGGCCGGCTGCACACGGTGCCGTCGCAGGGCTTCTGGCTGCTCGGGCAGCGGGAGGGCAAGGTCCTGGAGGCGCACGTGGAGGCCAAGGAGCCGCGCGCCCTGCGCAACCTGGAGCGGCGGCCCTCGCGCGTGGGGCTCTACCTGAGCTTCGGCGACGGCGTCCTCTCCTTCTACGACGCCAGCGACGCGGACGCGCTGGAGCTGCTCTTCGCCTTCCACGAGCGCCTGCCGGGGCCCGTGTACCCCTTCTTCGACGTGTGCTGGCACGACAAGGGCAAGAACGCGCAGCCGCTGGTGCTCGTGGCGCCCGAGGGCCAGGAGGCCTGAGCGGCCGGCCGGGTGGGGGGCGGGGGGTTGGGGGCTGCGAGAGTTTGGCGACGTTGGGGGTTGGCGTGAATAGGGGGCTGCAGGGAGGGGTGGTGGGGCAGAAGGTCTAACGTCAGGTCAGAGAGGGAACCCCAGTTTGGGGACCAGGAGATGCAAGTGTTCCAGGAAGAACTGAGATTGAGGGGAGGAGGGAAAAGGGCCAGGAGCCTGGGGAGGGGAGGAGCTGGGGTGGGGGTGAGGGTGGGGCCTGCAGCCTCCCCTCCCTCCTCCAGCCGGGAGCAGGCAGCTGAGTGTGGCTCAGTAGGTCCGGGCGGGCAACCGGACAGCCAACGGGTCGGGGCTGCCTGTCACCATGAAGCAGAGGCAGGGTTGAATCATACGTGAGCGTTTGTTCCAGTCCTGCCGGCAGCAGGGAGAGCAGCAGGTCAGCCACAGGAATCTGTTCTGCACCCTCCATTCGCCGCTGCTTATGTAGCAAAAGCACAAAGGAAAGCAGGCAGAAGGGCAGCTGACAGACCTGCAGAAGGACTAGGGGTCTTCACAGGGCTGAGTGCCAGGCAGGGGCTGGGGTTCCAGGGGAAACAGCCCAGGGAGTGCCTGTGGGCAGTGAACAGGAGAGCTCGCTGGAGGTCTGCAAGGGCCTGCGGGTAGCAAAAGGGCTGGGGACCTTGAGAGGGCAGCGACTCTGGTTTCTGTACTAAACCTTTGTTCATCTTCTCATGATAATTGGCAGCTCAAACGGGGAGGAAGGGCTGCACCTCCAGGGGCTGGCAGTGCCTTCTCTAATCAGAACAAAGCATCGTGGCTAGCAGAGCAGGATTAATATTTCTCACAATGCTAGCTGGTTCCCCAACTTCTACTGCTGCCCCCTTTCAGGCAGGTCCCAAACGTGCCTTTCTAACAGGTTCCCAGGTGGTGCTGACCCCTGGAGAAGCGCTTGCCACCCATCTGTTCAGTCAGCGCCCACCTGAGTCAGTGCTCAGATCCTATCAGCCGCCAAGTATAGAACGTCCCAAACACATTCCTCCACTCAACAGCCGTTTAAAAACCGCCAGAGCCTGTGCCAGCTGAACAAACCCGCCCGCCTTGTTTCCCGTTTCCTCTGGCATATGCTTACTGAGGGTCTGGGCCTTGGAGGAACCCCCCCAGTTGTCAACTGAGAGAAGAACCAGATGCTACCCGTGCCCTGGGCCTCGCTGCTGGTGGAGGATAGAAGGCTCCACCCCTCTGAGCCGGCCCCACACTGACCGGCTGGTTCGCACCTTCTTCGGTTTTAGCTCAGAGACCCTCTTTCTGGGCTTTGGAGTAACCCCTGAGGCTGAGGGGCCTTTGGGGGCTCAGCAGGGGGGCCTGGAGGCTGCTGCCCTTCCTACCCTAGGGGAGACGCTGGCCTGGGACCGTCTCCTGTTGATGTGTGACAGGCCTGGGGACCCCTGGAAACTGGTGCCTTAGTGGGGACTTCCTCGGGTGATGGAACTGAGAGATGGGGCCCCAGGGAGGCTGTGGGTGGGTAAGGAAGGCCTGGGGTCTGGCTGGGTGGGCACTCCTGGCTGTGTCCCTCAGGGGAAGCCTGCTGGGCCCTGGCTCCGGGAAGCGGGAGAGAAGATTCTTTGAGGACCCCTTTCATGCTAGGAAATAAGACAATACAGTAAACGGGCTGTGTGCTTGTGAAGTCCAGCAGCGCTAATAAAAGCCATTGCACTCTGACTCCTTCCGCATGAAGTCTCTGTGCGCAGAAACCTCCTTGTTGCCTCCCAGCCTTCAGTCTCGGACCCATCAGATCTTCCTGAGGACACCAATGAGGTGGGATCCCGTGTGATTCAAGGGCTCACAACTTTCAGCAACTCCTTGTTGCTTAGAAAGTCCGGTCGGGGCCCTGCCCTTCTCCAGCCTGGTCTGTGCCACCCTCCTGTCCCCCATCACGCAGGGTGCCCTGCCCTCCCATTCGCCCTCAGTGCTCTGGGGGAGCAGCACCATTTCCTACCCTCTCTCAACCCCGGCACCTCCTTACAACATGCACCCCCGGCACTGAGGCCGTCATGGGCGTCGGGGGAAGGCTGGTGGCGTCCAAGAGCCCAAAGCCCCTTCCTGAGGAAATGGGGACCCTGAGAAGCAGACACCAAGGTGGGATCACATGTGCAAAGATTGGTGAGGGAAGACGGCTGGGGAGAGAACGGAGCCCACAGCTTCAGATGCCCGTCCGACCCTGAGTGAAGGCAGGGAGGGAGGCTGGGGTGGAAGTGACTGTTGTGGGGGCTCCTCCCCAGAGCCGCCCCCCCCCCTCCAGCCAGGAGCCTGTGGCCCTGCCTGCTCCAGGCTGGCTGAGCAGACGCAGGCGTGGGGTTCCCAGCTCCGCAGCTGCGCCCTCATTCATTGGCTCCTCTTGGTTGGAGTTACGGAGGAAGCTTCCTTTTCACAGCCACCATGAAGTTACTCTGGCTCGAGCTGTGTGCATTGAGGGAAATGACCCTGTGACCTTGCCCAGGGCTGGCTGGGTGAGAGATGAGGTCCCTGAGCCAGAGGCAGTCCTGAGGGCCATTTGTGGAAAACTGCCTAATGAGAGTGTTTCTTGTTGGATGGTGGCTGCGAGGCCCAGCCAGAACCTCCCTGGGAGAGAGGGAAGGTGAAATGGGAACCGAGAAGTGGGTCCCTCCAGCACTCAGTACTTCCCCCTTGTGGAATCCCAGAGAAGTGGCTGCTGAGAGGGCTGGGGGCGGGGAGAGGGGCCCTGATTTCCGGTGGACAAGAGCACACTGGCACCTGCCAGGGCCGTGCTAAAGGGCAAACAAAGACATTGAGAGCTTGTTATGTGTCAATAACCGAATACTCATTTATCTCATCCTCACAACAGCAGGCCTCCAAACGACTAACACCCCGCTAGGCGTGCTTGCCTCTTCCCCTGGGGGGGTTCCCGTGTCCCCAGGGAACAATGGGGTGCCAGCTGAGGACCTGAGTCCAGTCGTGGTGCCTCTTGGAGAACCAACTACGCCAGACTGCCTCTCCTCCGTGACGGCGGCGGCGCCAGGAAAGCTGCTTAGTTTAACCAATAAGTAAACATTGAAAACATCATGATCATAGCAAAACAAACATATGCAGTAAAGAATTTGCATGGATTTTTAGGATTATATAAGAAATATCCATAAAGTTAAAAAAGTGTTTTTACTGATTTTAGAGAGAGGAAAGGAGAGGGGTAGAGATAGAAACAGCAATGAGAGAGAGAGAGAGAGAGAGAGAGAGAGAGAGAGAGAGAGAGAGACATCAACCAACTGCCTCCTGCATTGCCCCTCCCCACCCCCCACTGGGGATCAAGCCTGCAACCGGGGCATGTGCTCTGACCCGGAGTGTGGGAGTGGATGGAAATGGTGACCTCTTGGTTCATAGGTCAGCACTCAACCACTAAGCCACACCAGCCGGGCAGTCCATAAAGTTTTGCATTGGTGGTGCTGGCTGTTGGATCTAGACTTCCAGACCCCTAGGTATATAAGTTCTTAAAATTATTTAAAAAATTAAAATATAGCCCTGGCCGGTTTGGCTCAGTGGATAGAGCATCAGCCTACGAACTGAAAGGTCCAAGGTTCGATTCTGGTCAAGGGCATGTACCTTGGTTGCGGGCACATCCCCAGTAGGAGGTGTGCAGGAGGCAGCTGATCAATGTATCTCTCTCATTGATGTTTCTAACTCTCTATCGCTCTCCCTTCCTCTCTGTAAAAATTCAATAAAATATATTAAAAACAATCAAAATATAAACAATGCGTGACTATACTTAGTATCTTATGGATAAGGGGAGAGCCCTCTGGTCATTCTCTCCAACCCCAAGTGCTGGTCTTCCTGGCTGCCAGTTTGGCGGGTGGTTTCCCATACATGTTTATGTCCCACGGAAAGTAGGTAAGGCTGTGTTTTTCTTTCTCTGTAAATGACGTCATATTCTACGCGAATCTCCTTTTTAATTCCCGTGTAGCGTCCCACCGCATGGCTGTGCCATTGCTTACCGAGTCATGCTCTGATTGTTGCTGTCCCTTTCTTATTTTTGTTATTGCGAACACTGCTGACCCGAGCCTCCTTGCGCATGCCTCTCTGTGCACATGCGCAAAGGTTTCCCTTCTCCTGTGAGGAAGAAGTGGTGGCGTGAAGGGTTACCTGGACACGAAGTCCTTAAAACTTCAAAGTGTTCGGGCTTGAAGGATCCCATCAGGAAAGTGTCTCTTGTCAGCGGGTCAGCCATGCCCTGAGGATCACACAGCGTTCAGTCATTCCACCTGAAGAACAGTCTCGTTTTCAGGCATGAAAGGGTCCAGTCCAGCAAAATTCAAACCTTCAACAGCACATCCAGTTGAAAGTGGCCCCAAGGGGAAGGGGATCTGGTCTTTCACTCTCCTGTCAACCCTCTCCTTCCTCCAAACCCTCCCCGCGCTCTCTGCTGGCACCTTCAGGCTCAGGTTACTCAGAGGAAGCGTCAGAGGACACATGGTTGGTGTGGTTATAAGCTGGACCTCTGTCATGATGGCCGTCCAAATACTCCTGCTGCCATGGCTGGTGCTGTGGGCTCTTCAGAGAAGATGAAAGCAGGCACTGTCAGGCTGACTGTCCCAGCTCCTGCCCTGCCCTTCCTACTCCCCTGCTCTGCTCCTGGAGTTACACTCCTGTGGTAGTCGTTACGCTACTGCTGGTCCCTTCGCCATAGTAGGCGGCTGTCTTGGCTGGGGTGTCTATTACAATATCTTCCTTTAAAAATATTTATCTCTGTTGTTGAAAGTATTACAGGTGTCCCCCTTTTTCTCCACTGACCCCCCTCTGCCCCTCCCCCCCCCCCCCCCCCCCCCCCCCCCCCCCCCCGCCCCAGGCCTTTACCACACTACCGTCTGTGTCCATGGGTTATGCATATGCCTCGTCCTGTGCACCAAAAGGTTTCTGGTAGATTCCTGGTCAGGGCGCATGCCCAGCTTACAGGCTCAATCCCCAGTAGGGGGCGTGCAGGAGGCAGCTGATCCATGGTCTGCTCTCACATTATGTTTCTCTTTCTCTCTCCCTCTCCCTTCCTCTCTCTCTCAAAACCAGTGAACGTATATGGCAAAAAAGAAAGCATTTCTGTCACATAGTGTCCCCATCTTCAGAGAATTTGGAGTCCTTTGCCACGGGGGCTGGGACAGGGAATCTGAGCTCCTCAGCAGGAATGCTGTACTAGGAAAATGGAAGGTCGCCACAGACATCTGAGTTGCTGCTATTGTGTTTCCGGCTTTTTCCTGAGAGTAGGGGCTGAGTAGGAAGTTTAGCAAAGTTGGCAGAGCTGGGAGTTCCTGGAAGGGCCTTTCGAGTCAGGCAGCAGCCCCTGGTCAGTTGCCCAGGGCCTGGCTGAAGGGGCAGAAACAGTTCCCACCGTGTACATGCTGCCTTTTCCTTTAAACATTTGTGAGCCATAGAGCGTGAGATATCATGTCAGAGAATTTTTAATGAAATGGGACATACCCATGAAATAAGTGAGAAACCACAAAGCCTTGTATCAGTCTATAAATCCATCATGGCTGCAATTATGAGAAAAAACTCCCCTGAAAAAAAGACAAGAAATTTCAAAACATGTTACCTATGGGATGCCTGCGACTTAGCTTTTCATTATACTTGTCTGCTGTGTCCTCATTTTTGGGAGTGAGCTGCTCTGCATGTCCACCAGGTGGAGGAATGAGGACAGAGAGAGAGAGAGAAAGAGAGAGAGAGAGAGAGACGCCTGGAGGGCTGCACCCTTAGGTGGGGACTCTCAGCGCTGTTTTCTTTTTAAAACCAGTGAGGGTGGTGATGCTCAGAGAAGGGAACACAGGTAGGAAGTGGCAACGCTGATTCCTCCAAGGAGCGAGTTTTTCAGGGCCAGGCCAGGAAGCAAACGGTCTCTGGAGGGGATGTTCTGCCAATTGTAAGCTGTAATATGGGCACAGCCTGGGTGCGCATCAGTGACTCACGTGGGAACGCTGTTCCCTTTCCAGTCCTGCCCTCGTCACTGGCTCAGCCCCGGAGACAGTCTCCGCGGGACTCCAGGGCCTTAGCCCCGCTCCGACGCTGACTCATCTTTGTACGGGAAGGAGCACCTCGCAGGCTCCGGCCCGTTAAAATGCAAAGTCATCCAGGAATTTCATTTTACTTTGTATTCATTATGTTTACTTTTACCACTACTTTTGATCCATAAGCAAGCGATGCTGATTTTTATGTACGGTTTTGCTATAACATTAACTTTTAGAGTGCATGTATTAGAGAAAATGCATGCGTACACTTGGATCGCCCGAGGTGATCTGGAGGGGCTGGTGTTATGGTTTCGGGAGGCTGGGCAGGACTGGGAGGGCGACTGTTCCCCGTGTGCATGCTTATCCCTTTTGAATTTTGAGCCATGTTGGTGTATTTATTAAAAACATAGTTTTATTGCACCCCTGCCGACCACAGCTCCTCCGACCAGTGTCCGAGCCCTCTGTCTATGACAGCGGTTCTCAGCCTTGGCTGCACCGGAAATTCTGTGTCTTTGTTACTAATGTCGTGGCCTCATCCCATAACAAAGAAACAGGATTTCCGGAGGATGAGGCCCAGAAATCAGGATTTTAAAAAGATTCCCAGGTGATTCTCATGTGCAGCCAAGGCCGAGAACCGCTGGCCTATGACTTCCTAAGCTATGGCTCGGGGGGGGGGGGGGGCACTGTGTGCTTCTGGGCAGGAGGCACCCAGCATCCGTGAAGCCTGGGAGGCCCGGGAGGCTGAGGCGTGTGGGTGTCCTCTGCCTGCTTCGTGTCCTCATTCTCCTGTGGGGGTTACGCAGCGGCTATGCAGGCGCCGTGCCAGGCGGGCTGGCTGCTGGTGGGTAACGGGAAGCCACCATGCGGAACCTCAGCGACCGCCTGGCCTTGCACATGGACAACCGTGACCTGGAGGTGACGATGGTGACCGGTCCCAGAGCAGGCGGCCGCATCCTCAAGGAGCAGTGGGACAGGGCACCTGGGGCCCCCTGAGAATGCCAGGGTTGTCCTGCTGCAGGTGGCATCCCACCCACGTGGGCTGGAGCAGGCCCTGCGAGAGCATGGAGGGCCCGGTGCGGCCTGCGCGGGTGCTGGGTGCAGGGTGCTGGGTGCGAGTGCTGGGCCTGCTGTCCTGGCCAGAGCCGGTCTGGAGACGCAGGCTGAAGGCCTGGAGGAGGAGCAGGCCTGCCTGAAGAACCCCAGGAGGAAGTCAGCCCCCGGAGGGGCCAGGGGGCCGCCAGCTCAGCACGGAGGTGGATTTCGCTCCAGAATGGACCTCGCCAAGAGCCCGAGTGCCATGAGTGCCAACAGGGGTCATGGCTGGGGAGACCTGGAAGGAAGCTGGGCCTGGCCACCTGTCAGCCCAGGAGCCTGCGCAGCCCCTCCTCACCTGGCCCTGCTCTGGGCCCCGCATCAGAGCTGCCACCCTCTCCCCTGCCTTCTCATGTCCACCTCTCCCTACCCTGCCCCTCCATCCTCACTCTACTGCCTGACCTGTTCCATCTGAGTCCCCAGCTGGTCCCCAACTGCCTCTTTCTTTCTGTCTTCCTCCCTCCCTCCTGCAACCCTCCCAGTCCTCTCCTCTTTTCCTATAATTTAATAAAGAAATGGTCAATCTTCTGTTTATTTTGGTGGGTGGGATACTTCACTCCATTGAAAAATCAATCAACCAGCAAATTCCTGCGGGCTGGGCTGTGGTTAGGGTAAACAGCCAGCTTAGTGAGTTACAGGTGCCCTCACAAAGGAGGTTTCACTCCAGAGCTCCGCCCACAACAACAGCGCCTGAGACAAACGCAGGAAGGGCAGTCTGATCTGCACTGTTTTCACGGAGGTGGGACACGCCTCATCCACACAGAGTTTCTTTACATGACTCCCAGCATGTGAGTTAAATGAAGAGAGGTTGATGGGGAAGCAGGGGGCAATATGGTTCCCTGCCCATTTCTTCAATTTAAAGAAAATCCCCCAAGAGTTGACCCATACTCAGAGGTCACTGACCACACGGAGCAACTGCAGATCAGCAACACGGAGGCACAGGCTGCTGCAGCCTCGGGCCTGTTCTGCAGGAAAGCACCTGGAAGGCTCACAGGTGGAACCAGAGGCTGGCTGTGGAGCCCAGCTGGCCCAGGGCCAGGTCCTCACTGACCAGCGAGTGACGTTCGGGCAGACGCTGGAGTAGCGGCAGTTCATGAACATCAAGATTCAGCGGGAGGCCCTGGTGGGTGTGGTTCAGTGGTCAGAGTTCCATTCTAGGTCAGGGCACATGCCAGGGAATGTGTGGCTGGACCCCCAGTAGGGGGCGTGCAGGAGGCCTCCAATCAATGATTCTCTCTCTTCATTGATGTGTTTCTCTCCCCCTCTCCTTTCCTCTCTGAAATCAATAAAAATATATTTTAAAAAAATCTTAAAATTAAAAAAAAAAGCAATTGGAGCAGGGATCACCACCTGGCATAGCCTGCTCCAGGGCCAGGACGCCACCCGCAGCCACCTGCCCCCTGAGAGTCCAGCAGCCTCCTGGGCGTCCTGCTCCCAGCAGAGGGATGCCCCTGGGTAGGGGCATGGGAGGGAGGGACCCTTACTGCCGGCTCGTCCTCTGACCTGACAGTAAAATTTTATGCCCCCCAAAAGAATAAAATAAACCAAACACCCCATCGTTTTATTTTTAAAACAGAAATTAGCATGGAAATAGGAAATTAAGTAAAAATTAAGAGAGTCTATTAAAGCGTGTTAAGTAGCACAGGTGGTACTGCGGGTGTGATAAGCATGAAAATGGCATGTGAAGGTGGTATGTGAGTGAATGAAGCCTGGGGAACACTCCTCGAAGGGTGTGAGGTATTCTGGCCGGTTGTCTTTCAAGTGGAGGAGACCATGTGGGTGGAGGGTCCATGGTGGGGGTGGTGGGGAGACCAGTCATTTTTCCATCTGGGTCTCAGTTTCTTCATCTGCAGTGGGAAGGGGTTGGCCTAGAGAATTCTCTGAGATGCCACTGTCTTAGTTTGGGTTTCCCCCCAAGCAGACCTTTAGACGAGGAAAGATCCCAGTGAAAGCAGGTGTATTTATGAGGTGCAGGGGGGAAGGGGGCAGGGGGCCGGGGGTCAGGGTGGGGGCAGGGAAGGTGCGTTATTAAGGAGGTTAGTGCAAGGAGAGGGAGCTTCTCACCGAGAAACTCCTCATCCCACCTGAGGTGAAGAGTTCGGGCATGTAGACTGGGACCCCTGTCAGCCATGGCCCTGAGGGAGGTTATCTCCCTCCCATCTCGCCTGTTCTCCGGGACCAGGCCACCTGCAGAGGTTTCTGAGAAAGCCCTTGGGCAGGGAGGTGCACCTGCAGGGTGGGAAGTCCGAGCACACAGAAGAGAGAGGCCCGGAGAGTGCGCCTCACCCTCCAGCTCTGACTGGCTTGAGTCTGAGCCTCAGAGCCTCCTGAGGGAAGTGGGAAGGCAGCGGGGGCTTCCCGAGGACTCTCAGTTCCTGGATGTGGGGGTGACAGGAGGGGAGAGGCAGGGGGTGAGCATCCTGGGCTGGGAGCGAACAGCAGCAAAGCGGGCTCTCTGGGGGTTCCTTGTGGGGCTGTGTCACCTGCGTGAGGACCAAGCGGTACTCTCTGGCCCTGCCCCTGTCTGGCTGTCTGAGAGTGACATTCCAGGCCTGAAGAAGGGGTCATGCAGGAGGTTTCACGAACCACCAGGCCTTGCATCGGATCTTCAGGTACCCACGGCAGGATGATGATTTCCGGAGAACAGTGAGGGGCCAGGCAGGATGTCTGGGTTTCTGGGTGGGAGCACACAGTGGGGGCTTGGGGGAGGTGGGGATGTCGGGGGGAAGGAAAACTGAGGGGCAGATGTCGGGTTTGGGGGCATGGAGGAATGGGCTCAGCACTGTCTATAAAGGTGAGGAACCAGGGAAGAATGGAGACCAGGCCCAGCGCCCTGGAGGAGAGGCTGACGGGGTGTGGGCCTCTGCTGCTGGTGGGGCTGGAAGCCTGTTGCCAGAGATCTCTGTTGCGTTTTGCCTCTCTGCCCGGGATGCAGTCACTCTTCCTCTCTTAATAGGAGCTTCAGCAACTGTTGGCCAAGTTGCTCATTTCACAGGTGAGAAAGCAGCCATTCGCAGGCATTTGTTTCTAAAGCAATGTGGCAGAACAAACCCCGGAACATCTCATTCCTACTTCCAGTTCAGAGATCTTGCTGAGGCTTCTCTTTCCTGGGGTAAGTGGAAGACCGCTAAGGGCAGAAACCGAATGCTGTTTTTTAAAAAATATATTGTTATTGATTTCAGAGAAGAAGGGAGAGGGAGGGAGAGAGAGAGAGAAACATCAATGATGAAAGAGAATCATTGATCAGCTGTCTCCTGCACGCCCCCTGCTGGGGACTGGGCTTGCAACCTGGGCATGTGCCCTGACCGGAATCGAGCTGTGACTTCCTGGTTCCTAGGTCCACACTCAACACCAGCCACCCTGGCTGGGCTGGTGTCCTATATTTAACCTCAGGTGCACAGACTTGGATTAGGCACAATGCTATGAGCAGTGGGTCTATGCGTACCTCCTGCATTCCGGTACCTATTTATTAAAAAATCAGCACCTGTGAATGATAGAGTCAAATGTTAACCGCACCGCATCCTGCCCCCTGTGCAACCAAACCCGGGCCCTTCCCTCGACTAATCAACAGGGGCCACACACATTACCCCACCCACTACTTCCAGACCCCCTATAAAACCTATTGTTCTCCTGAAACTCACTCTCTCCCTGCCCTACCGCTGCGTCGGTGAGTGTGTGTGGGGTTGAGCTCGAGCTAGCTCGAATAAAGGCTCTTTGCTTTTGCATCAGACTTGGGGCACCCTGGGGGTCTTTGGGGATCACGAAATCTGGGCATAACATGAACTCAGCACCTAATCCAACAAGTCAACTACTCCTAAAAACTTACTTCTCCCCTGTCCCTAACCCACCTGCCTCTCAGAGGGACGGTGAGCCTGAATTTGTAGCTTTTGCTCTTCTTGCTCCTCCTTTTAATCACCACTCATGTTTTTAGTTTCATTTTACTTGTTTATGAGTTGTATAAAAGAGGCATGAAAATACTCTGTCTACTGGGATGGGTTTGTTTATTAAAAATCTCTGTATCATGAAAATTTCAAACCCAAAAAACAGAAGAATATCATGAACCTCTTGTATCATCACGCAGCTTCAACAACGATCGAGATTTTGCTGCACTTGCTTTATGGATCCGTTTTCCTTTCTCTTTTCTTGCAATAGTTTAAAGTAAATCTTAGGAATCTGACTGTTTCACCAAAGCCCTTCCTACTGCTGATGAAAATTTGCAAAGCAGGTGTTAATGTGGAAAACAGCCTTAGGAAACATAAATTTGTAAGAATAACTTTAATAAAGATTCCAAATCCGTTGCCAAGACTTGTACATACAATCACTTGTGCATACTTTAATACTCATTTCTAAAAAGCGTTGACATATTCTTACACAATCATATTACTGTTAATACACCTGACAAAATCAACCATTATTCCTTAGCACCATGGGTCTGCAAATTTCATTAACATTATGTTGCTAGAATTAATACATGGTGCTGTACTTGGCTGTATAGTAATATTTCACTTATTAATTGTAACTGTTCATTCTCCTGTTGGTGGGCATTGGGTAATTTCCAGTTTCCAGCCAATATGGATAGTGTGGATATGAATATATCTGCCTGTGTTTCCTGATGAATATGTAATAAATTTATTTTGAAAAATACCTGAAAGTGGAATGCTGCATAGGTTATGCAGTATTCCACCTGTTCTGCTAGTTTCCACACTAAGCAGCCATGTATTAGTGATCCCATCAATCCTTAGCCTCTGACACTTGGATGTATGTATTGGGTTGTAAAGTAAAATTCAGTTTCTTACTGTGGCTACAGTCAAAAAAGTTTGAAGAGCATTGGTTAAAGAAGTCAAATAGTGACAAAGAATTTGCTACAAAAACCTGCAGCCCCTTAGTCCTTCTTTCCCATACACCCCCCACCCAGTTGAGCAATTATTTTGTTACTTTTATTAATTGGCATGAGTTACAAAGCAATCTACAGATGGCTGCTACTTGTGCTGGACTTGGAGTGCCCAGGTAAGGCCAAGCTGTCAATCAAGTTGGCTGCTGCTAGTGCTGGGGCTGGGCCACTTAGCAAGAGGTATGGGGCACACTGAGACCAGATGCTGCTTTTTTGAGAGATTTTAGGAAAATCTGAAGCATGAGCTAAGACAGGCCATTCATATGGAAAAGCCACGGGAAACAGCTTGGGTAGGTCTGAAAGTTGGGTGGGGTGAGGCCTCAGATAGTCATTGGGTGGGGTAAACAGTGCAAGCCAGGTTGACAGAGTCTCAGACATGGCGTTCCTCTGCCAGCACTTCTGTCTTGGAGAAAGCTTTCTCACCAGCTCTTGCCTTAATGTCATACACTTCAGTTCTTCCCCATATGTTTCTGTGCCTTTCAGACTGCTGCCCCAGTGCTGGAGATCAGAAAGAGTGAGTCCAAGTAAATCCATGCACAGGCCCTTTAAGAGGAATTGCCTGGGACTCCAGCAGCCCTCTGTCTCCCTCCGTCAAAATCTCCATTGGTTATTACAGTCAGAAGTCATGGGGACTTCTATTTCTGGCACTGGATTCCTGGGCTGGGAGGTCTGGTATGGAGCTGGGACTTCTCCTTCTCAAGGAAGACCTCTGCAGCCAAGATATGCACCCTGATTTTTATCCCCCACACATGGAGGTGGGACCAGCCTGTTTTGGGTCTCCACCCTTTCTACCAGTCTCCAAGTGGTTTCTTCTTTGTATCCTTAGTTGTAGGACTTCCATTCAGTTGGATTTCAGGCGGTTCTGAATGATGGTTATTCTGTAGTTTAGTTGTACTTTTTTTTTTTTTAGTTGTACTTTTGGTATGATTGTGGGAGGCGGTGAGTACCACGTTTATCTATGCTGCCATCTTGACCAGAACTCCCACAGCTATTTTTTTTTTTTTCAACTTCTCAAACCACAGCAGTCCGGTATCCACATGCCACACACCTCTGCAAGGGCCTTTGTGAAGGTCAAGTTTGTGTTGCTAAATCCAATGGATCCTGCTCTGTTTTTATCTTCACCTCTCAGCAGCATTTCACATGGCTGATATATCACTTCCTGGGAGCAGTTTCCTCATTCTTGCTTATCAGCTGCTTCTCTGTCTTGTTTTGCATTCTCCTTGAAGCAGACCCTGAGACAAGGATTTGAGTACCAGGAGGGTGGTGTGGGGATCACTGGTAGAGGGACAAGGGGGGAAAGTCAGTCAATTAAAGGTGTACCCCACTTCTCATTTTATTGAGGTATAAATGACACATAAAAAATGGCATAGCCCTAGCTGGTGTGGCTCAATTGGTTGGGTGTTGTCCTCTGCACCAAAGGTCACTGGTTTGATTCCTGATCAGAGCACATGCTTGCAATGGGAGTTCAATCCCTGGTTGGGGCGCATGCAGAGGGCAATGCGATGCTCTCATGTTGAACTCTCTCTCTCTCTCTCCTTCTCTCTTTCTCTATTTTTAAAAAATCAGTAAAATATTCTTAAAAAATTGCATACATGTACAGTGTACAATGTGATAATTTGATATATGTATGTACTGTGAAATGATTGCCCACAATCAGGCTAATTAACATATCCCTCATCTTACATAGTGATTTTTCCCCCTATGGTGAGAACACTTAAGATCTACTCTTAGCATGTTTTAAGTGTACAACATAGTATGATTAACTAGAACGACCATGCTGTACATTAAATCCCCAGGACTCATTCAGCCTGCAAAACGTCATACAAAAGGTGCATTATTAAGCCAGTTACCTCGAGGAGTGACTGGACATTAATCCAGAGGGCAAGCTCTGGGAAGTGATGAAAAACACATATGTTGGAATTATCCCACCTAAGATGCAAGGGAGCCGGGGTGTTTATACAGCAGCTTCTGAAAGTAGTTGGTTGGGGCCTGCCTTGGGAGCAGAGTGGCACTTGCAGCTCAGTGGATTGTGTTCCTAGCAGCCACTTGGAAGTTGACTTGCAGGGTCTGAGGGTGTTAGGATCTGAGGGATTTGAGGGCAGGGGGCTGTCAGTGTCTGCTCTACTCCCCAAATAGAACGTAAGGTCTATGAGGGCAGGGGCTCTATGTATCTCAGTTATTTCTAGACCCCCAATGCCTAGCATATAGTTTGAAAGGCATTAAAATGTAGTATTTTAATGAACAAACGAATGAGTGAGAGATTCATGAATTCAGTTGTAAGGGTTCAGAAAGAGGCTAAGCAAACCACAGCAGTAGAGACTGTGGAAGTAGAACACTTCAGGTAAAGGATCAAGGAGAACCTTGAGAGGAGTGAAGAGGGGCTTGAGAACAACTCAGTTTAGCGTAATCATGGGATTAAGTGAAATGACGTGGAATCATGGGGTCCTTAATGTGCACTGAGCTGCTGAGTACCCAACTCTGGGCTCCCTCCGGTCTTGCTCTACGATGTGATGTGCTGGCTATTGTTTGAGTTGCGATCTCCATTATCTGTAGCCCAAAGCACCCCAACAGATGTAATCTCTGTTGTAAAAGCTTGATATATAATTACACAACTTTTGTGGGGTTCAGTTTATTCATTTACAAAATGAGAATATCATCTTCATAGGATTTCTACGAAGAATTAGATGAGTTAATACGTGCAAAGCACTTAATACTGGCACAGAGTAAATGCTTAATCACTGTCAGTTATTATTAGTGTTTTATTATTATCCTTTATGATAAAGAGGTAATACTCGAATTGACCATCATGCCCTCACAAGATGGTGGCATCCACAGCCACAAGGTGGCAGCATCCAGTCCCCTCAGCCCCACTGAGGGGACTCCTGGGGCAGGGCAGGGGCGGGGGGGTTGGAGGAAGGAGGGCAGCAGGTGCCAGAGTCCCCCAGTCCCCTCAGCCCCGCCAGCAGTGAATTTTCATGTGACCATTACCTTTAAAAAAAATCCTTATCCAAGGATATGATTATTTCTTTTAGATCATCTGTTCTCGAGGAACAGCCCTAA